>PVKC010049956.1:0-10655 GCA_004027635.1 Crocidura indochinensis
TTTTTTTCTTTTTTTTTTTCTTTTTTTCTTTTTTTCTTTCTTTCTTTCTTTCTTTCTTTCTTTCTTTCTTTCTTTCTTTCTTTCTTTCTTTCTTTCTTTCTTTCTTTCTTTTTTTTTTGGATTTTGGGTCACACCCGGCAGTGCTCAGGGGTTATTCCTGGCTCCATGCTCAGAAATTGCTCCTGGCAGGCACGGGGGACCATATGGGGCACCGGGATTCGAAACGATGACCTTTTGCATGAAAGACAAACGCCTTACCTCTATGCTCTCTCCAGGGCCCCCTTCTTCAGTTAATTCTTAAATGACTTTTCATTCTGCTATTATTTGGAGATATTATGCAGCTAATCTTCAAGCTTACTAATTTTATTTTAAGCACTGTTACTCTGTTAGTCAGGCCATCAGTGAGTGAGACCATTCTGCGTCTTTCTCTCTCTCTGACTTATTTCACTTAGCATAATAGATTCCAGGTACATCCATGTATAGGAAAATTTTTTCATTTCACCTACCAAGATTTTCATTGGTATTATTTTTGTTTGAAGTTTTCTTATTACTTATTTATTTTACTTTTCTTTTCTTTTTTAAGCCACATCTGGCAGTGCTCAGGCATTACTCTTGGCTCTTTGCTCAGAAGTTCCTACTGGCTGGTTTTGGGGGCAAGATGGGATGCCAAGGATTTAAACTGGGTCACCCACAGGCAAGGCAAATGCCTGATGTGCTGTGACATCATTCTGGCCCTCTACTCTTTTATTCTGATGAATCTACTGGTGTCTGTCTTTTACATGGTTACTTGAGTCTTTGAACATCTTCAACTTTTCCTCTTTAAAGTCTTTATCAGCGAAGTTATATAGGCTTTTGGTTCCATTTGGGTGTTCAAAATTATCATCTTTATTTACTAATTGGGTTTCTGCTTTGCTTTCCATGTTAACTGTTGCAGTGTTGTGTTTTTTACATGTTGAGTTTTGCTCATCGGCTGAAAGAAGTCATGGCTATAGAGCTTCACTTTGTGGCAATGCTCTTCCAAGATTGGGTGGAATGAATGGTGCCCCTTAGACAACCCTACCACTGTCTTTCATCTTGCTTCTTGTTTCTTGATAATTCATGAATAGGCAAAGTGTAATGGGTTGTTTAAAAGACCCCTCCCCTAGTCCTGCCCCTACTTTCCTCCTCGGGGCTCTCTGACCTGAAGTAAAATGACTCTTCTAAGTCACAAATAGGATCCCACTTTTATTTTATACAAATTTTATACCTCAGAGGTTTAAAACATGAACTTAGTTCATATATATCTTTGATTATTACTTGGAACTGATTTTCTTGCACAATTTTTCATTGTGTTCTACCTTCTTATTCCTGTGGCTCCAATAATGTCCACTTACCACATCTCTTATTGGGATTCTTACTAATGATCTCATTAGTATACATAAATTGGAATCAACCTACATCTCAAGAGTTTGAAAAATTATATTTACCACTTCCATAGAGCTCTGTCTTATAATATACTTAAGAGCTTCCAGGGACTCTCAGTTTGGAGAATAAATTTTTCACTAGAGATCTGAAAAGTTAACAAAAGACTGAAGCTTTCCAGAGCATAGAAAAAAAAAACTTGCAATTGTTTCTCTCAGCCAAAATTGGATCTTTCTCAGAGGTATAAGAAAGATTAGTCAAGTTCCTATTAGCTATTTTCAGCCTAAAAGAGTCCAGAAGCACTCACTTATTCATTATAGAAAAGCATTGATTTCTGTGGCTAGGTACCTACTGGGCAAGAAATTTCAGATCAAGTCCCACTGGTATATGTTAAAATGAATAATAATGCTGACTAAAGGGGCTTTTGTAAACTTCATATCCAAAATTGGGCATTGTTATTTTATTATAGCTATTTTATTTATTATACAATGTATTCATGTATGTAATATTTATTTATATAATGCTATTTATTATATAAGATACTATGTTATTTATATCATCCCATTACAAACTTGCCTACCAGCGGAACCAGAGTATGCAAATATTAGAACAGTGCTATCTTCATTTCTATTCTATTGTAGGAGAACAGTTAGTACAATAATTCAATATATTGGAATGCTTTTATACATAATTATACGCAGCAACAAAGAAAGGTTATATTTATTTCCCAAACCAAAATAGTTTAATAATTTCATGTAATGTATGATTGATAGACACATATTTGATAGATATATTTAGAGTCTAAATTCAAATTTAGAGCAACTTCAAAATAATTTTAATTCAAAAGTATTTAAATACTGCAGATATGCTTGAAGTCTGGTAAACACATTATCTCTCTGACTCAAGTCAAGTATATTGTTTTTGGGAAACATTTTCTCCTGTGAAATGGTTGCACTTAATCTCCTGGATATTGTGAGGAATAAAGTAGATAACATATCTACACTGTCTAGTAAAATATATTTTGTATTGTGTTGTAAATTGTTGTTTGAAAAGCCTTCCAAGCAGCACTCAGGAAACTGAAGAGTCATTCCTGGCAACAAGTAGCCTACAATACCAGTGTTTCAGAGTTAATACTTATAGATGCTACTTGAACTTTTTAGTGTTTGAGACCACCAGAGTTAACCCATGGCTATTTGGGATTCTCCAGGATCACACCCAACAATAATCTAGTGAATCAAACCTATACTCTGAATTTTTGGTGGTAACATGTTGCTGGGAATCAAACTAGAGTTGGATGCATGCTAAGAATATATGCTAACACCTTGCTCTATATCCTTACTCTAGGTAATCAGAGAATATTGGTCTTCTCCCCATTTTCAATTTCTGGAATCCTTTCTCACTGTAATTCTGAGGGAATACCATTGGCTTCTAGTGATAAAACAAATACTGTTCAATATTTTAAGTATAGAGAATAAAATTCACCAAATATAATTTATGGAGGACAGGAGTTTCTTACATCTGACTTAACTAAATGGTAGGGGTAATGCTTCTGACTGACTTGAAAGACTAATAAATCTGAAGGAGTATAATAATAACCTTGGAGTATCTAAATCATTTTACATAAAATGAGTTTCATTTTTCTTGCAATGAAGTTTTAAATTCAATTTTAGGCCTCTTCCCTGATGAAAGTATAAATGCTATTTTCCCAACTTCAAAATGTGTATCTTTATTCACAGTTCTGCAGACAAAAAGATTTTTTTCCCAATACCTCAAGTCTCAGTTCTCTGTTAACATAGCTTTGGAATTTCCACTAAACTAATTGGACTAATTGGGTTAGTCCATTAGACTAATCAGGAATGGTTCCAAAGCTAATTAATTTACATTAAAATTTCCCCCTTTTCCAAATTAATAATCAACTATAGGTCAGCCATAAATCATTTGCTACAAAAAACTAGATAGCAATTACTCCTTTCCAACTCAGTGCACTAAATTAGATTATAATTATTAGTCACACTTGCAGCATATATTTAAACCCAAACATTTGCCAACACAAAACAAAGGTTTGAAATGTTTATAAGCACTTTCTTTCATTTTTAACTTACAGGCATTTAAAAATATTCAGTGCTATTTGTCATAAAATTTGACTTTACTTGACATTATGCATATTCTAAGACTCAACTAATCAACACATACACATACACACACACACAATTACATAACCCTCATGAACCTGGTAGTCCAGAAGATGGTTATTTTACTTGAAGGTATTAGATATTGATCCATACAATAATTCCAGTGGATCTATAGAAGTTTCATGTATTTATTTGTGGTAATTATCAGTATTCTTCTCATCTATCAAGTTTCAGAAAGAATTAATTTTGTATCATATTATTATATATTCTTATTAAGCAATATAATATCTTTAAAAGGAAGGCCTTAACAAGATGCTTCTTTTGTTGTAATTTTATAAATAAATATTTTAAAGCATTGTGATTAATAAAGTTACTCATAGCTAAGTCTTAGAAATATAATATTTCAGCACCAACTCCACCACCAGTATCAACATCCCTCCACCACAGTTCCCAGAATCTATGCATATCATCATCCCCCTGCCAGCCCAGCCTGTCTTCATAACAGACATCTTTGTAAGTTGTATTGTTGAAGTTTGAAAGTCATGATTTTATTATTATTGACTTGTGGTTTGGCTATTTTGTTCTTTCCTTCCTTAACATCACCAATGCATCTGAGTTGCCTTTGCCCATCCTTGTTATTTCACATCTGTCTTTCTCCTCTTCTACGCAATTTCTTTCCTTCTTCTAACTATATATTGGAGCCAGGAGTGTTTAAGACAATTCCCATTTAAACAAGTGCATTCCTTAATGCAGTTATTCTAACTACCACTAATAATTTATTTAATCCTTTATTTATCCTTCTTTTGACTTATTAATCTTTCAGTTATATCCATGTTGCAACAAATCATATGATGGCATCATCCCTTACATTGACATAGTATTTCATTATAGATATGTAACACATCTTTATGATCTAGTCCTCTGTTGTTGAACATTTAAATTTATTACAACTCTGATGGATATAGTCATTTTTCTCAAGTTTTTCACTGCTTCTAGAACTTTGGTTAAATTTCTTGTATGAAAAATGAATATAAAAATGGGTTCTCTCTATTGATCATTGAAAGAATTAAGTGGAAATGGGTTCTCTCTACTAATCATTTTAAAGAATATTGTTTTAGGTATAGAAATTAACCATGACTAAAGCTATCTTTTCATGAGAACTTGATATATATCTGGCTTTATGTGAAGCACTATAACGAATTACCATATTTAAATACCCACAGCTAAAAAGTATACTAGTATAATATACTTTATAGATAAGAAATTAGTATTTAGGAGATTTCAAATTTAGATCATATCCCATATCCATACAATTTATCAACAATAGAATGAGACAATAAGACTTTCTCATTTTGCATGAAGCGGGCAGACTAACAATATAAGAAAAAGAACTTAACACAATTATTAACAACTTTTTTCATAAAATGCTGCATTCTTAGTAAACACAAAAGTAGATGTTTGAATCAGTTCAGCTCCATAGATCCACTCTTATCTCCAACGAGATGTAAACCAGGCCATGAAAAATCATGAGTACATTGGCCACAGGCAGAAAGTTTGCCATCATCATGAGAGGGCAAACTAATCTTCTCTCAACGCTATTAATTAAGCCAATTAAGCTCTGCCTATTACTAAAGTAAGAAACTATATTTTTGTCTGATAAATTATTTCTCCCAGAATACTGAATTTCATAAAGGAGATTCAAAATCTAAGTATCTATGATAATTTTAAATTTCAATTTGAAGTGGTATTTTCGACTATACTAACAATTAAATTAGTGAATTCCAAGTAACAGTTAGCCCTGCATAATATATGTAGGCATCATCCAATAAATTAAGATCTTGGATACAATAAAAAAATTCCCCCTGAGAAAGATGTGATTTGTTAGCAGACTTTCCAGTAGAACAGCAATATTAACTCTGATGTATTTATGCATCTTCACTCTGTCTTGAAGTATCCAGTTCAAATTTTATAAATCCAAATCTATAAATAATAACTTCATGTATATAATATATTGACTGTATTTATCAGCAAAAACTTAACTCAGTCTTCTTACATTTAGGCTACATATTAATATATATAACTTATGCATGTTTCTTTTAGAAAAATTCAGAATTATAATACTTTTACTGCCCACTGTAGTGACTTTTAAAGGCAAGGTCATGTAATGTGTAGAAGCCGGCTTTAGTTAAAGACATAAATTTACTGAGTAATTAGCTTTGGATATATTATTTAATCTTCTCCCATCTCTGCTTTCTACTCTGGAAAGTGTAATCAGTCTCACCTAGAGAATATTTGTAAACATTGTTCAAACCTTGAAACATTTGTCACATGATAAACAATTAATTCTACTTAGTGTCATTAACTACTACAAACTATTGTCCACCCTCCAGAGGTTATGATTTTCACTAACTTGCTGAGATCTCATTTAGTTTTAAAGCAATTTATATTTCTTAAATCTCAAAGAAAATCCTGCCTTTCATTCACTAATCAATATTCAGCAACAAATCCTGGCCTATTTTTGTCATTTATCTGAATGCTGAACTGCTCAGGTAATCAACCTCATTGTTTAGCTGCATTTTCCCTACAAAGTTATTCATAAGATCACAATTAGGTGCAATTATCACCAGGATGTATTGTAATCACTACAGAATGGAATTAAATTTCCATATTATAAAGAAATTTAAAAATTAAGGCAACCTGCTGCATCCAGCAAACTATTCATTTGCTTATCATTTTGTACATTATAATTTAGAAAGTTATTTTCCTACCAAACCCAATGGAGCATCTCACAGTATTTTTTTCCTTAAATCTGGTATTTCCCTAGATAAGCCTCTTCACAAGGGAACTACTTAGAGTTATGGAATATATGCTAAATCTAAGCAGTGTAAACCACATCAAGAATATTACGTAATTTATATTGCAAGTGCTTCCATAAAATTACCATGAGGAATTCGATTTTAATAACGTGAAATGTAGCTGGAGTGATAGCACAGTAGTAAGGCATTTGTCATGCCTTACATGCCAACACAGGACGGACCCGTTTGAATCCCGGCATCCCATATGGTCATCAGAGCCTGCCAGGAGCGACTTGTGAGCACAGAGCCAGGATGAGCCCCTGAGCACTGTCGGGTGTGGCTCCAAAATAAAACAAACAAAAAATGTGAAATGTACACAACATTGGTGGGAATACCACTGATTTTTTTTTTTTTTTTTTGGTTTTGGTGTCACACCTGGCAGCGCTTAGGGGTTACTCCTGGCTCTAAGCTCAGAAATCGCTCCTGGCAGGCTTTGGGGACCATATGGGATGCCGAGATTCCAACGTCCTTTTGCATGCAAGGCAAATGCCTTGCCTCCATGCTCTCTCTACAGCCCCTAATACCACTGATTTAATGTCACTATGTACCTAAGATATTACTGTGAAAGATTTTTAATCCACTGTGGTAAAAATAAAAATAAAAATTTCTCCAAAAAATGTGTTAATTATTTATGGTTTGGGTTGACTGTGCTGAAGGTTGACTCCTGACGCTGTGCTTGGGAATCACTTCTGTTGGGACTCAGGAGACCAGACATGATGACAGAAATTGAACCTGCGTAGGCAGCATGCTAGCCACTGTGCTGTGGCTTTCCTCTTGAAAAAAGATATGATAATTTACCAAAAATCATCAGCTTTTGATCTAGTTTTGTCTTACTCCAAAGTCTGTTATCAACCACATGATATTATCTCTGTCAGAGTATCATATTAATTCTTATTATTTCATCAGTTCCTCAGCATCATGATCATTCAATAACAAAATAATTGATTATTTTCTCACTGTTGAGAAACAATTTATATATGTATATATGTGTGTATGTGCTATTTTTCAATTATTATAATCTAGTAAGATTAATTCAACTTAAATAAGTGTAGGATTAATGATATGTTTTACCTCATTCAGTGCCTTCTCTAAATTAAATTGGTCTATAATCCTGAGACTCATGCAGCCTCAAAATTTTCCCTCTCCTCTAATCCAATGATTATTCCACAACTTAATTCAATGAGTTTCATAAACATGAGTCAAAATTTGTGCACTTTCACTACCACCTTAATGTCAAAGATCCTTCTTGAATGGTTCATAGTCTACCACTTTCTTCCCACTTTTCCAGGTCCCTAGGAGAAACTCAGTTCTGATATTCATGTCCAAGGGTTTGCTATTACTTGACACTGTCCACTTTTTGTTTCTCTTTTTATATATATTGCATATGAGTAAAATGATATAGTAGTTGTCCTCTCTTAGAACACCATCCTGTAATTCCATTCAAGTACTAGCAAAGGAAAAAATTCACCTTTTCTAATAGCCAAGTAATTTTTTATATTGTGTATACACCACAGTTTCTTTATCCATTTGTTTTTAAATGTTCATTATTGCAAATCACAATTCAGTTAAAATGGGTGTATTTTGTTCCATTACCTCAGGGTCTGAAGTCCTTTATGAGTCTTTATATGTGTAAGTCTTTACTTTTCTGTTTTTAATTTTAGAATTTTATCTTTTTGCCTTTTGGCACTCTAAAATATATTTCAGTGTTCTTATTTTTATTTATTTTTAATTTTGGGCCACACCAGGTGATGCTCAGCAGTTACTCCAGTTATGCACTCAGAAATCACTCCTGATTTAGGGGACCATATAGGATGCCAGGGGATTGAACGACGATTTGTCCTGTGTCAGTCTCGTGCAAGGCATATGCCTTACTGCTGTGCCATAACTCTGGTCCCATTTTAGTGTTTTTTTTTCTTTTTTTGAGACTTGTTTATTTGCTTTCGTTTTGGGGCAAAATTCAACTGTACTCAGACCTTACTCTTAGGTTAGGCTCACAAATAACTCCTGTGATAGCTTCTATGCACGGGCTAACATCCTTATGTGATGCTGAGAATTGAGCTAGCGTTGGTCTCAAGCAAGTCAAGTACCTTTAACTGTATTAACTATACTTAGGATTTATTTTGTTTGAAATTGTCTGGGATTCCTAAATTTTCTTCCTCACATTGGGAAATTTGTCAACTATTATTTATTTCCCCTCTTTCTTCTCTTGAATTCCTGTGGTGTAAATTTGCTCTCAATGCAGTCCTATGTGAAATTAATGTGATGTTAATTTTAAAATATTCTTTAAGTAACAATATTTTAAAACACAGTGACAAAAATAATAAAGGAAGATGAGAAAGAGAAAGAAAGAGAGTGATAACAAAAATGTTTGCCACAGAGGTGAGCAGGGAGTAGAGCAAACAGAAGTGGTAAGGAAATTAGTGTCAGGACATGTGTACTGGTGAAGGGATGAGTGTTAGATATTGTATGACTGAAAACCATGTATTTTGTAACTGTGTACCTCAAGATGATGCAACTAAAATTTTTTAAATGCTCTTTTCTTTGTTCTTCTTTTTGTTAATTGTCTATACCTTATCCTCAAGCTACTGATTTAGCTTTTAGTTTACTCCATTATGCTTCTGTAAGTAACGTGATTTTTAGATCAGCTAATGTATTCTTTAGCTTTATCATTTGTGCTTGAATGAGTTTCTACTTAACAGATGGTGCTTTGACTATGATGGGATATTACTCATGTTTAGTTGCAAAAACAAAGATGCTGCTTATCCAGAACTTTTGTCATTCTTTCTATATAAAACTTAGTCTCTGCCTAACTTTCAAAGTTATTAAAATAAAAAATAATAATCATTGAATATCTAATTTTTATCTTATAACATATCCCTCTAGCACTTAGAATTTTCTAATAACTCTAACTCAAAAAAATAATTTTCTTTAATAATATATTTTTCTTAGGAGTCACACCTATCTGTGAACTGGGCTTATTCCAAATTCTTTGCTTAAGATCTCCATGTATTGAGGTTCAGAGGGCTTTAAGAAGTACCAGGGTTGAATGCAGGTTGACTGAACTCAAGGCAAATGCTAGAAATGAAGAGCAATATAGGCTTAAAGTAATGAATCTCTTAATTATTTATATATTTCTATTATATGGAAATAGAAATACTTTCTGAGGCCACAGTAATGGCACAGTGGTAGGGTATTTGCCTTGCACTCGGCTGGCCCAGGACAGACCACAAATGGTCCTCAGCATCCCTTATGGTCCCCCAAGCTATGAACGATTTCTGAGTGCATAGCCAAGAGTAACCTCTGAGTATCACTGGGTGTATCCCCAAAACAAAAACAAAAAAAGAAATACTTGTTGACATGATAGAACTGTTTCTCTTTAGAAAGATTATATAAAAGTAGATTGTTTATAGGGACTGAAGTGGTAGCGCAGTGGTATGGCATTTGCCTTGCATGCAGCTGATCCAGTATGGACCTCGGTTTCATCCCCAGCTTCCCATATGGACCCCCAAACCAGGAGTGATTTCTGAGCACATATTCAGTAGTAACCCCTGAGTGTCACCGGGTGTAGCCCAAAAACCAAAAATGAAAGAAAAAAAGATTTTTTATTATGTTTATAATTATAAATAGTAGAAACAATCAAAATAACACCAACAAGGAAAGTGTAAGTACATTCTACTATTAAGTACTTGAAATTAAAGTAAGTTATGATAATATATAATAAAGTGAAAAAAACTTTAAATTCATGGGGAAAGTTATTTTTATTTTATTAATACTTATGGATGCATGTATTATGCATTGTAATAAATATTCATTAAATATTTACAAAAATATTATATAATATGAAAATTACAAAAATATATGATATATTAGAATTTTTTAATTTACAAAAGAGCCACAGGTATTCATTTTAGCATTCCCACTTGAGTAAAATATTTCCCTTAATTATTAAAAGTTGCTTATAAGACAGGCAATGTCCAAGAGAGTTCTGAACCCAAATTATAATATGAGGCATGCAGATGGATATTATTTTTATGAATAATGTTTATCACATAATCCCTGTCACATAATGAGGAGAGGGACATGGGCTTCTACCACCTGTTTGCCTCAAAGATTCACTCAAGATTGCCTTGTCAATATTCAGAAAGAAATCTTTTAGTTTTCCAAATTCAACACACCTGAGAACACTTTTGTTAAGAGACTATCATTGTCGAGAAAATTTTAGGTATTTCAGGTTCCTTTGACACAAGCTTTACCTAATAGAGTTTAT
>PVKC010049957.1:0-10676 GCA_004027635.1 Crocidura indochinensis
AAAAAATCCACATTAATGATAAAGGCCCAATATAGCTCAAAAGTATAGGCATGGAAAATGAAAGACCTCAACCCCACCAAAGAAATAACTATTCATTTAAGACAAAGTTGGGCTGGAGAGATAGCATGGAGGCAAAGTGTTTGCTTTTCATGCAGAAGGTCATTGGTTCAAATCCAGGCATCCCATATGGTCCCCCACACCTGGCAGGAGTGGAAAAAAAAAGACAAAGTTGACTTTACAACAAGAAAAATGGGCATGGCATAGTATTTCATACAAGTTAGCACTTTTTATGTTTTATTCATCTAATAAAAGAACATTAAACATAGGGCATTAAACATTAAAAATGGGTGAAACTGTAAATAATGGAATCCAGTGTGCCAGTTTGAGGTGTTAGTCCCCCCTTTCTTGGTAATGAGCAGATGCAATAAGCAGAAAATCAATAAGGACATTGCTGAACTCAATAACAATTAACATTATAGACGACTTCAGCCAGCATCAGCAGCACACACACCCGTCTCTAGTTCACATGGAACAATCACCCACATAGACCAAATCCTGGTCCACAAAAATGTAACTTAACAAATTAAAAAAAAAAGTGCATTGTTTGTTTTTGGATCACAGTGTAATGAAAGTAGAAATCAGGAACAGATAGTTGGAAAAACCTCCTAACATTTGAGGACCAAGCAACATGAGTAACTAACACATGGATTGAGTAAGAAAGCTCAAGAGAAAATTTTCAAAATTTGAACTTAATGAAATGAAAGTTCAAAATAAACCATTTGGGGGCTATAGTTAAAAGCAGTGCTTACAGAGAAATATGTAACATTGAATGTCTATCCAAGAAAGAAGACACATGTAAAATTAATCACCTACATTTCGCATTAGGAAAAAATAAGAACAAGCTAACAGGAGAAAATTGAGATGGCCATGGCCAGAGCAATCATAGAGCAGGTAGGATGCTTGCCCAACCTGGGTTTAATCCTTAGCTCCCAAGTTGTTAGGAGTGATCCTTGAACACAGAGCCAAGAGTAAGCCCTGAGGATGGCTGGGTATGGCCCTAAAATAAAAAAATAAAAGAAAGGAAAGAAGAAAGAAAGAAAGAAAAAGAGAGAAAGAAAGCAAGAAAAAGAGAAAGAAAGGAAGGAAAAGAAGAAAGAAAGAAAGAAGAAAGAAAGAAACAGAAAAGAAAGAAAGAAAGGAAGAAAGGGGGGGCAGGCGGTGGCGCTGGAGGTAAGGTGCCTGCCTTGCCTGTGCTAGCCTAGGATGGACCACAGTTCGATCCCCTGGTTTCCCATATGGTCTCCCAAGCCAGGAGTGATTTCTGAGCGCATAGCCAAGAGTAACCCCTGAGGGTCACTGGGTGTGGCCCAAAAATAAAAACAAAAACAAAAACAAAGAAACAAAGAAACAAAGAAAGAAAGTAAAAGAGAATTGAGATGACCTTGAAATGCAATGGCTTGGGGCCAGCGAGGTGGTGCTAGAGGTAAGGTGTCTGCCTTGCAAGTGCTAACCCTGGCATCCCATATGGCCCCCCCAAGCCAGGGGCAATTTCTGAGTACTTAGCCAGGAGTAGCCCCTGAGCATCAAACGGGTTTGGCCCGAAACCCGCCCCCCCCCCAAAAAAAAAGAAAAGAAAAGAAATGCAATGGCTTTTCAGATCTAATACCAACTAACTTTCAGATCTAACTTTCCACTCCAGAAAGAAGCAACTGATAAGCTAAAGTTCATTAACATTCCTCACTAAACTGCTCAGAAAGACAGTGTCAAGAAAATGAGAAGATAAGCTTCTCATATTTGCCAAAGTCACATTTGATAAAGGACTATTACTGAAATAGACAAAGAACTCAACTCTCAACACAGAGAAAACAAGCGAATTTCAAAAACTTAACATACTTAACTGGAGAAGCTATGCAGAGGGTGAAAACCCTTCTAAAAAACTATGTTTCATGGGTGCAGAACCACTACTCAGTTCCAGAAGGAAATGAGGGTTGCAGACTCTCCCCTGGTAACTCTGGAGCCATCTTGGAAGGGGACAGGCAAAAACCCTTTTTTACCTCATGTACAGCAGCCCAAAGTCAGACCTGGCACCCTTGGGCAGAAACGGCCCAGCTCCACAACTGAAGCTTATCACACTACCAAGCCACCAAATTGGTTCCCGATCTATACATCCTGAACTGCATGACTACGCAACACCTCAAAATTTTATGGTGGTGTCAGCTTAGTACTATCCCAGGAAATCTGATGGGAAAGTTCCATAAAACTTCCCCAAGTTCAGTGAGGCCCCAAGTTCATTAACCCAGAAGACTCAACTAGCACCAACCACAGTACAGGAAATCCTTTAGACACTGGCTTTAGTAACATCACGGAGAGAATCATTTCAAATTGGCCCTTGTTAAGTAAGTTTTAATAAATTTTTTGTTTTTTTGGGCCACACCCGGAAGTGCTCAGGGGTTACTCCTGACTGCTCAGAAATAGCTCCTGGCAGGTACAAGGGACCATATGGGACACTGGGATTCGAACCAACCACCTTTGGTTCTGGATTGGCTGCTTGCAAGGCAAATACCACTGTGCTATCTCTCCGGGCTCAAGTTTTGATAATTTCATTTGCTTTTGTATTGTACCAAACAATATGAAGTAAATTTGGTTGTGTCTGCTAAGGGGTGGTAGACTGGGAACACTGATGGAGGGAAGGTCACACTGGTGGTAGGACTGGTGTTTGAACATCTGAAACAACTGTATTATGAACAACTTGATAAATCACGGTGTTATGATAAAAATATAAAAAAAAATTCTGCTTCACATCGTCTGGCATCATAGAAATGCAGATTAAATCAGTGAGAGACAACATACACAGGAGAATTACTTATATCCAAAAATTTCAGATTACCCGTCATTGGCAAGGGCTGGGACAGTAAAGTAGGAAATAGAACGGGACAATGCTAGTGCTAATATGGAGGACAGTGGGTCTGTCTCTTCCTTAGTTTTTAAATTTAATCACCATGAATTATAAAATTATTAATAATTAAATACACTGTTCCAGCACCAATCCATTCACCAGTGTCCACTGACCTCCACCAATGATCCCAGTTTCCATCCCAACCACAAGTCTGTATCTATGACAAGCACTTAAACACACACACACACACACACACACACACACACACAACCACCTACTTTTTTTTTTTAATTTTGGTCATACATGGTGGTGCTCAGGGGTTATTCTTGGCTCTGTGTTCTAAAAGTACTCCTAGTTTGGGGGAACATATGGAATGCTGGGGATCGGACCTGCATCTGTCCTGTGTCAGCCATGTGCAAGGCAAATGTCCTACCGCTGTGCTATCACTCTGGCCCATTAAACAACATTTTAATTTTATAATACTCTCTTTTATTTAAGCACCTTGATTACAGATGTGATTGTAGTTGGGTTTCAGTCATATAAAGAACACCCCCCTTCACCAGTGCAACATTCCCATCACAAATGCCCCCAATCTCCCTCCTCCTCACCCCTGCCTATATTCAAGACAGACATTCTACTTCTCTCACTCATTGATATTGTCACCATAGTTGCCAGTGTAGTTATCTCTCTAACTGTACTCACCACTCTTTGTGGCAAGCTTCATATCATGAGTCAGTCCTTCTAGCCCTCATCTCTATTACTTCTGGGCACTATCACAATAATGTCTTTTATTTTTCTTAAAACCCATAAATAAGTGAGACTATTCTGTGTCTATATCTCTTTCTCTGACTTATTTCATTCAGCATAATAGATTCCATATCCATCCACGTATAGGAAAATCTCATGACTTTATCTCTCCTGACAGTTGCATAATATTCCAGGTGTATATGTACCACAATTTCTTTAACCATTCATCTGTTGACAGGCATCTTGGTTGTTTCTAGAGTCTGGCTATTGTAAAACAGCACTGCAATTAATATAGGTGTGAGGAAGGGATTTTTATATTGTATTTTTGTGTTCCTAGGATATATCCGTAGGAGTGGATCAAATGGCACCTCAATTTCCACATTTTTTTTAGATTTTGGGTCACACCCAGCAGTGCTCAGGGGTTACTTCTGGCTCTATACTCAGAAATCGCTCCTGAAAGACTCAGGGGACCATATGCTGGGAATTTGAACCATTATCCTTCTGCATGCAAGGCAAACACCTTAACTCCAGGCTATCTCTCTGACCCTAATTTCCAGTTTTTGAGACATCTCCATATTGTTTTCCATAAAGGTTGGATTAGACATTTCCACCAGCAGTGAGTGAAAGTTCCTTTCTCTCCACATTCCCACCAGCACCAATTGTTATGCCAACACCACTTGTTGAAGAAGCTTTCCTTACTCCATTTTGCATTTCATGTCTCTTTATCAAAAATTTATTGATTATATATCTGGGGCACATTCTCTGAATACCCAAGTCTATTCCATTGATCTAAGGGGCTATCTTTATTCCAGTACCATGCTGTTTTTTTTTTGTGTGTTTTTTTGGGGGGTCACACCTGGCAGTGCTCAGGGGTTACTCCTGACTCCATGCTCAGAAATTGCCCCTGGCAGGCACAGAGGACTATATGGGGCACCGGAATTCGAACCGATGACCTTTTGCATGAAAGGGAAATGCCTTACCTCAATGCTATCTCCCGGGCCCAGGCCATGCTGTTTTAATGACTATAGCTTTATAATACAAGTTAAAGTTGTGGAAAGTGATGCCTCCCATATTCCTTTTCCCAGGGGTTGCTCTAGTTATGTGCCAGTGTTTGTGGTTCCAAATGAATTTCAGGAATGTTTGATCCACTTCTTTGAAGAATGTCATAGGTATTTTTGAAGGATTGCATTAAATCTGTACAATGCTTTGGGGAATAGTGCCATTTTAATGATGTTAATCCTTCCAATCCATGAGCAGAGTATGTGTCTCCATTTTCATGTCTTCTTTTACTTCTTAAAGCAGGATTTTGTATAAACAAAATTTTTAATTAAAGATTTTTTTATTGGTTTTCAGGTTAGACCTAGCAGTACTTGGGGTTTATTCCTGCCTCTGCACTCAGTATTTTATTCAGTGAGGGCAGTTTCTTTGTTGCCAAACTAAACATCCATTGATCATATGATGCAGCAATTATGTCCCTTGGAGTTTATACAGGTGAACCGAAAAAGTATGCCCTTGCACAATCTTGCATACGGATGTTTGCCAGAGCTTCATGCATGATCGCCAAATACTTAGAAGCCACCAATATGTCCTTCATCAGGTGAATAGATAAGCTGGTCAGTGGTAAATTGCATGCTTTGCATGCAGGAGACCTGGGTTTGATTCTCAGTAATACACACACACACACACACACACACACACACACACACACACACACACACACACACACACACACACACACACACACACACACACACACACACACACACACACACACACACACACACACACACACACACACTGGAGAAGTATATATAGTGTATAATCAATTCTATGAACTTCTGGAAAAGGTAACTTGTTTTGCCTTTTTCAGAAATTTATATAATTAAACCATATAATTCAAGTATGATTCAATGATTCAAGTATTCAAGGAAGACAGTAAAAAGGCTCATCTTTGCCCAGATTTTTGATGGAATGTATGAGGCTCTCTTCTCAGTGTCAGCCAAGAAGACTATGCCATACCAGAGTTACCCAGCAGATGGCAGTCGATGAACGTCAGAGACAACTGGGAGTCGATGCTGAACTGGGTTCCTCACAATTAAGTTCAAAAGACAAGATCACGTACAACTCCTAAGATCCACATGTGCTGTGAGAAAGATCGTATATAGAAGGTGAGCTGCTGATAGACTTTTATCTAATACAGGAGGCTCCTGATTCACAATTTGGGGGTGAAGAAATAAAAACAGTTGTGGCAAAGAAGGGAGACCAGAGACTTCCACAGTGGGAGAAAAGGGTCAAGGAAGCCCATGGCCCCGGTCTGCACCATAAAGCACAGAAATGTGATTTCAGGCCACTACCATGGGGTGGAAGCAGTAACTTAGCCAAGAAGTTATGATCTTGGTGTCAGAGAGATAGTACAGCAGGTAGAGTGTTTGTCTTACATGTGGCTAACCTAGGTTCAATCCTTGGCACACTGTTCTTCAGAGTTCTGCCAGTGATCCCTGAGAACTGCCAGGTATGAGAAAGAGGAGAAGGATAGAAGAAGAAAGAAAAAGAATAAGAAGAACAAGAGGAGGAGGAACAAGAAAAAAGTTGGAGGAGGAGGAGAGGGAGAAGAAGAAGAAGAAGAAGAAGAAGAAGAAGAAGAAGAAGAAGAAGAAGAAGAAGAAGAAGAAGAAGAAGAAGAAGAAGAAGAAGAAGGAAGAGGAGGAGGAGGAAGAAGTGGAAGAAGAGGAAGAGAAGGAGAAAAAGGAAGTGGAGGAGGTAGAGGAGGGGAGGAGAGAAGAAGGAAGAACAATAACAAGAATAAGAGCAAGGAGAAGGAGGAGGAACAAGAAAGAAGGAAGGAGGAGGCAGGAAAGAAGAGAAAGAGGAGGAGAAAAATAAAGAGGAGAAGGAGGAGGAACAGGAAGGAAGGAAGGAACAGGAATAGAAGGAAGAGGAAGAAGAGATGGAAGAAGGAGGAAGTAATGCCTTGCTTTCATGGCAGTTTCTGATCTTCCTCCCAATCAAGCAGTTGTTCTCTTCTAAGTACATCCCTATCCTCTGGGGGCAGCGCCAGCACCTCTTCTGTTACCAGAGCAATCAGGGACTCGAGTCGCAGTGGTAACAAATCCCTCCAAAGTCAAGAGCTGCGAGGCGAACCCAGTGTAGATCAAATTCAGCCCACGAATGTGTCAGGTCAGTGGAAGACTCCAAGGCAGATATTGTCACTGAATCGGAGTCTACTGACCCAGAAGTAGGAGAACCAGCTGGCCAACACAGTTGCTGTGTTGGTGGCTGGTCTCTTGTCCTGAGAGCCAGACTAGCCAAGGACATCAGCCATCTAACTCCTTCGTCTTCAGGAATCTCCCTGCACCCACCCTCTCCAGGACCATCACAGAGGAGGCTTATTCAGCTCAAAGGACCAGCTGGGTGCTCTCACATTCTCTCTCAAACCCTGTCCAGCGAACAAATCTGCTGAGATGTACCAGGATGTAGAAGTTACCTCATGGAACATTTCTTTCAATTCTTTGTACACAAAGATGGAGAAAATGAGGCCCAGAGAGGGGACAGGTCAGGCCTAGATTCTTAGAGATTTTTGAAATCTGCTTGAGCATTAGACGTTAAGAATCATCCTGCATCATAATCAGGTACCAGTCAGGAACCTTCATGCCTCAGCTTCTTCTTGTTTCTTGCTATTATTGGTATCATTTGTCCATCCTGGTCCCAAGCAGCCTGTATAAGATCTTGTCAATGCAACAATCCAGGCCTAGAACTGTGAGTTTCTTTAAAAAAACATCACCGTCTAGCTGTGCTCACTAAACCTAGTCTGCGATTTGTAATGTCTGGTGAATCCAGCCCTACTGAACTGGCTGATGCCATTGGA
This sequence comes from Crocidura indochinensis, assembly GCA_004027635.1. Lineage (NCBI taxonomy): Eukaryota > Metazoa > Chordata > Mammalia > Eulipotyphla > Soricidae > Crocidura > Crocidura indochinensis. The sequence goes on from PVKC010049957.1 coordinate 7,509, forward strand.
GACAGGTGTGTTCTACCTGGAGTCAGCCTGCCTAGACAAATATATGGGAGGCAGCAAGGTCCACCACAGGACTTGTGGCATAGGGCTCTATTAAAGAGTAAAAAGGAAAAGGAGTAGGTGAGCCAGAGCCCTGCCTGCCTCTGTGAGGTTTTAGGATTTGTTCCCTTTAACCCATTCTGTGCTTGCTTTTAATGTCTGTGATCTCTCACAAATGCCATCATTGATGTGCAGTTACTGCTAACTTTGTACTTCCAGGTCACAGAGGGCCTCATGGACTAGGCTTGTCCTTTGCCCAACAGTGTGTCTGAGTGATTGACTAGCCATGTTTCAGATGCTCACAAGCTGCCCGTGGTGTATTTTCACCATGTGAGGGATTGGCAGGTGGGTTGGCCCATTTTCACCGCAGCCTGCACTAAATCTACTGGCATTATTTTGTGCTGCTTGGGGGGTGGTCTCCAACTTTGGGGTTGTTACCTTCTGATATCTCCATCCCTTTTGTGTTATTATAATCCTCGACTGTCCAGATCCATGCACCCTCCCCACTCCCAGCACAAGCAGGCCTGTAATTTCCTCCCTGGGTTTCCATGACCACTTGGACCTTGGCAGGTACTGGAAAAGTTGGGGACATGCACACAACAATCAAGCTCCAGCAAGGATAGAACAGAAAGGAGGGGTGCTGTTGAGACAATGAGGGGAGAACTGCCCTCCCCATCAGGTGGAGCTCAAGACCTTGGTCCCATGACCTCTGGACAGTGTCCCATGTCCCAGAACCTCACGTTGTCACACACGCCTATGTGTTTATGTGGACTGTATTCAAGTGCACTGAGTGCAAAGATGCTCTGGCCATGTGTAGTACCTGTATGGGGCCACTCCATGCCCAAAGAGAGGCACAAGGGGCAAATGGGGCCAGGGTCTCCTGATGTCAGTGCAACTGAAGATTCTGGGAGATACTGGGGCCAGATGGGATGGCTGGGAGGGCCAGAAGGGATTTCACTGTTGATCTCATTGGCTGGGACCTATTGGTCAGCCTAGGTGGGGAGACAGTGACTCTAATGCTCTGGGGACTCAGTGACTGATGCTGTTTGTTTGTGGGTCACAGCTGGCAGTGCTGAGGCCTTCAGTGTAAAATATATATCCTCATGTTGGGAAAACACCCCATACACCATCTCTCCAACCCCAGGCAGACAGGTCTGAAGCAGCAGGATATCCATAAAGAATTAATAAACCACACCATTCAAAAAGAATCATGGAGTCAGTGGCTTTTGCCTCATAGAATCTTTCTGCACCAAGCTAGAACTCCTCTTTCTTCATTAAGCCAATATATATTTAACCTGGCAGGGCAGAGTGAAGTAAGATCCAGGTGGACTTTTACGTGGGAGATTGCCTTGGTTTGGGGTTAATAGCTGGGTGTCATCTTACACTTCATTCCTGGAAGTGCTTGGAATTGATAGGTAGCATCAGGATTGAAACAGGGCTGGCTGAACACAAGGCAAATATCATAATAACATAGCCTGAGAGATTGAACGGGAACCCACTTAGTCTCCTGCACATCCAGTTGCAGACAATACCTCACTGTCCTCCATAAGGAGAATGAGAGGTCCCCTAGATCGGCTATACCCACTGCTGCTCCCTACCCCCTGCCCAGCCTGCACTGCTCTTGGATTTGCTGTTGGCTAACCTTATGGCTCAGGGTCCTCATGGATGGGACAAGTGGCTCCAGTTACCTGAGAGGGTTTTGGAGGATGAAAGTGGCCCCTGTAGAGGCCTTGATTCCTGTCAGTTCATGCTATTACGTTTTACAGGGACAGAGAAGCACTCTTGCCTGGCTTGGGCTCAGGAAAGAGGCACCTTAGTATTTTCCTCCACAAACTCATTTTATGATTCCAAATGCTCAGGAGTGCAGTTCTCTGTTACTTGGGAAGAGCTCAGGCAAAGTTCTGAAAACAGGGACTGACCTTGGGACATTCATGCCTGGCCTGACCTGGATGGTCTGTCGCACCATAAGGGAGGCTGTAGAGGAAAGGCCAGGAGGCACAATACAGTCAAACTATTCACCAAAGTGTAGTGCCAACAATTAGCATTTGTTTTATATTCCATCTAATGTGGGCGTAACCTGGCAGTGCTAGGGCTCCCTCTTGTCTTTGTACTCAGGGGACCACATACATACAGGATCAAACCTGGGTTGACTGTGCAAGGCAAGCACCTTAACTCCTATATTATTTGTGGCTGGAGTAATAGTCACAAGTCAGAACCATGCTTCACTGCTCTCCTTTCTATGAGTTTGTAATGTTTTCTCAGTTAACATAATAATCCTTTAGATTACCTCTTTTTTTCTAGTCAGAAAAGCATGCCTGGTCATGGGGGGGAAATGTCCCAATCTTAAGGGAAAAATGTGAAATGCTATGTGATTTCTTTCCGGGTATGTAAGCATTTGTGGTCCCTGCCTGGGGAGATGGTTCACTCCTAAATTCATGTTTCATAGGCCACTGTCCAGGTAGAGGTTGGGATCGGGCTCACACATGTACAAACTGATGCATACCACACATAAGCACACACATGTAGCAACTAACCCCACCATACAGTGCATAAACATGTATGAAACGGCCCCACCATACATGGGCACACACATGTACCAACTAACTTTACCATACATGGGCACACATATATACCAACCAAAAAACACTTCACTCAGGGGCCGAAGAGACAGCACAGCAATAAGGTTCATTTCCTGGCATCCCATATGGTCCCCCAACCTACCAGGGGCGATTTCTGAATGCAGAGCCAGAAGTAATCCCTGAGTATTTCTGGGTATGGTCCAGAAACCAAACAATCATCAATCAATTAATAAAGTAAAAAAAAAACCCACTTCATTCAGACTCACAGACACACACCTGCCCATCAAAGCACAGCCTATACAATTCAACAACCCAAGGATTCACACTTGACCAACAACCTACATCTTTCACACATCCGTGCTCATGCATAGGCACCACACATACACTGAACTAAGAGCTGGGGGTTGCTCCCACAACTGAGGTTTTTTTCTCTCACAGCCCCTGACAATAGAAATATTCCCCTCTGCTCACCCCCCCATCTGAGATCTTTCACTGGCCAGTCAACCCCCCACTCAAGCAGAGCGGTAGATACTTGAGCACCAAGATGTTCAGC
>PVKC010049958.1:0-10635 GCA_004027635.1 Crocidura indochinensis
CCCGGGACACGCACACTGTCCCCAACAGCATCTCTGCTGGGGTGAAATATGGGGGGAATCTCAAGAAGACAGATTCTGGGGATTCCCTGGAGGCCAGCTTGGGGTCCAGGAGCTGGCTGGGGAGGATATATGGAACTAGGCAGGCTTTGGGGGCAGTGGACGCCAAGGCTTCTGCGGCGAGAGACTGTCTGGACTCAGGGCAGAGCCAGGACATGCAGGACATGGAGCTGCCGAGTCTCCCCAAAGCACTGCACAGGGGGCTTTGGTGGATGAAAGATCCACAGATCCATAGACAGAAGCCAGGACTGTGTACACAGCGAGCCAGAAGCAGGGTCAGGACAGCAGCAGTACTGGCACCTAAGCTTGAGAGTGTTGGGACCAGCCTGTTCCCATAGATGTGGCAAAGCCAAGTCCTGACTAGGAGGCAGTGAGCTTAGGGGACCCTGATGGACTCATCATTGTGTGGGCATGAGCAGCTGTCAGGACCTTGTATAACCTCAGACTATGTCGGAGGGGGACTGTACACCTGCAGTGACAAGGACTCCACAGTGATACACTCTCTCCTCAGTGACACAGACTCTGCAGTGACTCTGTCCATCCTTTCTCTCCCTGTGTTCTCTTGCACCTTTCCCTCCAGCTCATTTCAGGAATTGAGCTAGCTCAAGTGTCTCCCGGGTGGGTCTGCGTGTCTCCACTGGCTCCTTGACCTCTCATCTTGGTTTCCTGTGGACAAGGAACCACAAGTCAGGAGTTGTGTCCTCCCTTTCCTCTTCCCTCTCCTGCCCTCTCCTCTCCTCCCCTCTCTTCCTCTCTCCCAAGTGCTTCTACAGTGACACCTACTGCCAGCAGATTGCTCGACCTGGGTCCACATTAGACTGTCACTAAAACTGGGGGCAGCACCCCATACACTGAGGCTCCTGCTGTGACTAGAACCAGCTCCCCAGGCCTACAGGTGTCCGATGCACAGCGCCCCCTGCTGTCCTCTGCTGGACTCAGCCCGGGATCTGATTCCCAATGAGCAAATTCCTCCCTTAGGCTGCTCAGCCTCAGAGTCCAGCTGTTTGACTTCTTGGTCTTGTTTTATTTTTAATAAAATAATAATTTTCTCTTAGAGCATCTGTGAGCCATTCACAGAAGGGTCCCTGAAAAAATATTTATTTCACCACTTTCTTCATCATCTTCCCCATCTCCCGGGCACCGCCAGCGTTACGATGGCTCCCAAGGGGTGACAGTACAGGATTCTTCAGAAAGATCTAGATGTACCAGGTGGCCCCTCAGCAGGGCAGACTCAGTGCCTGCGCCCAGCTCTGCTCCCTGCCAGCCGGCATGGTGCCCACTCAGTGTAGAGACAGCTGAGGTCCAGCTGAGAGTGCTCTACACCCCACCTGCTCTCAAACGCACTCCTGACTTAGAACCAGAATGCAGGGTCTGGTCACGCGCCCCGCTGGCAAACACGCTTGTCCCCTAGACATCCTCAGCTGATCCCTGGAGCACTCAGCTGCCAGCTGATGACAGAGTTTCTGGTTCTGGCACCCTGAACCAATACACCGTAGTGAAAGGAGCACGCCTATGCATATTAAATAAATAAATAAATAAAAGACCCATTTGGTTCAAAGCTATGTCATGCTTTTCCTATTGAAACTCATTTCTAAGAAGCAGGTGTTCTGCCTCCCTGGATGGAAAGAGAAAGTCACAGATGCTGTCCTGGCCTTGAACCTCTCCTTCACCTTTCTTCACTGGTTTTGCTGTCAGAACCAGCAGCCAGGAGGATCCGTTGAAACACGGTTTTCCCTGGTTGTTCTTTACCAACTCTAGCCAGCTCAGGGGAACCCATGAGCCCACACAGGTTCTGCATCCCTGAGCTGTGGCATGTTCTAGGCTGACACCCGCAGAGACACATGGAGGAGAAGACAGGCAGCCCACATCCAGCTGCATCTGTGCCCAAGTGTCCACAGACACTTCCACTATCTTTGTCTGTTGCCTCCGAAGGATTCTCTGCAGTCCCAGCCAGCCCAAAGCATCTGCCCTTTGTGGGGAGTCTGGCTGAAACCAAAAGGGTGGCCCTGCCACAGGACTGGGAGAAGTGAGCCTATCTTCAAAGGGTGTTCTCTAGCACTCAGTGATGCTCTTGTGATGAAGGAGCATCACCCAGGCAGGGCTGGCTGGCCAGGCTCCCTCAGGCTCCGTGCCAGGTCTCCTCAGAGCGATTTTTGCTCCCAGGCAGGGTGGTGGCTGACTCTTGTATCCTCTGGCGCTACCCAGACCCTCCCAGCCTAGTTACCTAATGACCAGGACAGCATTAATGAACGCAATAAATAAGGGATGGTTTCACCCATCTGCAATGGACATTCATTTTGGAACCAAACATTAATCAATTGAAATTTATGTACTGATGCAGACACGATCAATTCCGACTTCTTATGACAATTAGCAAAGCTTCTGCTGCAGCGATCGAGTATGGCTCGTGGGTGAGTGTCAGGCCAGACCCGCAGCTCCTCCTCCTGCCACGCGAGAGCTGCCGGGCGGCGCCTCTCTGCTTGGTGCCTGGGCGTAGCGAATCAATTAATATAAATTATACATGCACAGAAAGATGGGCTCATATCATAAGGTAATCTAATTAATTGTGCTTGATTAAATGAGGTCTTTGCAGGAGCCTCTTAGATACCCACATCACTGCTTCATCACGGATGGACCTTCGTCTACCCGAGCCCAGTCCAGCCCTGATAGCTGCTCTGACCTGTGTCTGCCTGCGTAACCACACTGGGGAGCCTCGGTCATGTATGGAGAGAGAGAGAGAGAGAGAGAGAGAGAGAGAGAGAGAGAGAGAGAGAGAGAGAGAGAGAGACCTCCTTCCCTGAGACCGTGCAGGGGAGACACGTCATGGGGAGAACAAAGGTGAGAAGACAATGGCAATTAGAAATAACATGAGACTGGGCGGTAGACACTGATGAGCATGGAGGGGAAACAGCAGGTTTAGGCAGGGATGCTGAGAGAGAGAAAGAGAAAGAGAGAGAGGAGGAATGGAGAGAGGAGAGAGAGAAAGAAAGAGAGAAAGAGAAAGAGAGAGAGGGAGAGAGAGAGAAAGAGAGAGAGGATGCTTGGATGCTTGCTTCTGGGACTTCAATTTCAATGTCAGTAGTGAAGCATCCTTTCTGGAGCAGACACAGAGATGAAGAGTGTTAGGAATTGGGATGACACAGGAGGTTGTGGACACAGGAGTGGATGGCAGGGCAAGGCTACTCTGAGGCTATCTGCAGTGGCACCCACCCCCCATGTCCTCAGTCTTGGTTCATTTATTGGATTCCTGGCTCAGCCTGGCTGGCAGCTCCCCCACCTCCCTCAGGAGGGCACAGTCCTGATGTGAACTATTAGTTGCCCCGGCACTGTCTGTCCTTGCTCCATTAAGGCCTGTAGAGGGCAGTGATTCTCCCCACGGCCACTGCCCCTATTACATGGCACCTGGAAGCCAAGGAAGGTGGGAGCCAAGGATCCAGCAGAGAAACCCCAATAGACAGGCCAGAGTGCCCATTTGCTGCCTCTGGGTCCCTCCATGTGGCCGTAAAGGGACCAAATGCAGCTGGAACTTGGCACATGTGGGTCTGAGAAGGACTTAGCCAGGAGGACAGAGAACAAAGCACCACAGACAGAGCCCACAGTGTACCAAAGTCCACAGTGCACTAGACAGAGTCCACAGAGCATCACGAACAGAGTCCACTGAGGACATAGATAGAGCCTGGCCACCCGCCTGGGATACCCTCCTCATTCCAGTGAGACAGGGCCATCAAGATATAATCGTGTTGTCCTGATTTGCTGGTTTGGTTGGAGGGTTGGGGCACTGTGCATGGGAGAGTGGTGTGTGAGAAGGTGGTGTGAAGATATGGTGTACGAAGACCTGGTACATATGAACATGGTACATGTGAACATAGTGCATATGGACATGGCATATATGGATGTGTCGAGAAAGGCCATGGGCATGTGTCCAGACCATGTGGCCTCTCACCCAGAGCCACTCTCTGAGGCTATGCCCTGCAGCATCCCCATTCTTCCCTTCCTCTCTTCTATTCCCCAGTCTCAGCCCATCTGCAGGACCCATCACGGGGTCCCTGGAAGTGAGGCAGGAGCTCAGGCCGGGCCTTGCTATACAACCCAGATCCGCATGGCCAGAGTAGTTCTGTGCACCATAGTGTGAGACTTAATTCAATGTCTAAATGAGATACTGAAACAGTAACCAGGACCCTGAAACCCTCCTCTGCTTCTAGGGGACCCCATCAACATTGGCCTGAGCCTGCCTGTGGCCACAACAACACTGACCCTGGGGCAGACACTAGCATAAGCACAGCTGTGAAACCTGAGCCCTGGGAGCTGAATAGAGCCTGCAGGAACCTCCAGGGGACCCCTGGGCAGTGTAGAGGACACTTGAATAGGGTCTTTGGCTCCTGGAGACCACCCCGTAACAACTCATCATTCCTCCCCTAGTGCCCAGCCCACTTTTGCTCTCTAGCTCAGGACACAGCAGATTGTTGTAAATAGGAAAATAAATTGATGCATGAATGAACGAGGTGGCAAATAGAACAGGTTTTCTGCTGCCAGCCTGACCCAGGGTCCTGGGTTCGCTAGAGATTCTGACAATGACACAGAGATCTCATCCCCCCAGCTTCCCTCCCAATCAGTATTCCATCCCTCGGACAACAGCCAGGAGGGGGGAAATGGGGCTCTGTGAGATGGTGTGAGCATGATGCTGTAATAAACTTGCAAGAAAGGACTCTGCGGACTTGGGGCAGGAGCGGGGAATCTGCTCAGTTCCATAAGGCCAGGGAAAGGCTTAACTGCTTCATGTGGAAATGGCAGGCCTGGGCTGCTCTCTGTCATGATGGCCAGAGCAGTGTGTCCCTTTTTGGGACCTCCTTCCTGGGGCTGTTCTCTTCAAGGCATGCGCCGCACCAGCCCTGCTCCAGCCCAGTTGCCAGCCCTGCTGCCAGTCCCACTGCCAGCTCTGCTCTCATTTCTCAGCATCCCCAACCTGCGAGATCTCCAGCAGTCGGGAAAACAGCCCCTTCCCTACCTGCCCAGCGTGAGAAGTCATTTGTAGTGAGAGAGGAAAATTGGTGACTATTAATTTAGTGTTCGCAGAGCGCTCTCCGAGGAGGAAAACTCATACGGATCTGTATGAAGTCTGGGGGGCCTCTGGTGCTGTTTACAAAGGCGCCCCCACGCCCGCTTACGAGCAGCAGCAGCGGCACAGGTTTCGGAGCCAGCAGGAGCGCAGAGACAGCTGTAGCCAAACAAAGGGGTTGGGATTCCAAACAGAATTGCAGAATTAAGTCTGAAAATGGGGATTGCTGAATGCGGGATGCAGGGGTTGTTGGGGTGTGTGTGTACATGGGGGGTGGGGGGCCTTTATCTGATCTGATGTCGTAACACCTGCCAAATAAAGGGGAAAGTAGGTGACCTTGCAGGCAAGGCAGGAAGCTACAGTGAACAGGCACAATTGAGCTGAGAGAGGAGGGCCTGGGGATCCTGCCTTCTCCTGAGGGTGTCTGCCCGGGTCCCGGGTAAGGTGGTCCCTCAGTCCCAGAAGTCCTAGGGGAAAGGCCTGATGGCTGATGTTGTGCTGCTGAGCTCAGCTTCTTCCAAGGTGCCCGGGAAGCTATGCAGATCCCTTTAGCTGCCCAGAGCAGGTGTGAGGCGGGTCTGGTGTAGCACTCCAGGGCCACCAGAAGAGGGAAAAGCCTCAGTGTGGACACTCCCTTTACCTTCTCGGAAGCCCCACCTAGCAGATGGAATTGAGTCTTGAAAGGGACACAGTTGGAGGGACTTGGCTTCTGTCCCGCCTATGTCGAGAGAACCCTAGGAGTTGGAACTATGGAAGCACAGGGAGTGGGGGGCTCCTGGTGACTGCTCTGAACCGTTTCACAATGTCTTTGCTAGTCTGAGACCCAGATGACAGCGCAGAGACACTGCCACATGCACCTCAGCTCAGCTCCCCCTTCGTTCTCTCGAGCAGGTGAGGCGCTTATATGGGTGTGGAGCCCCAGCACGAAGGACCCACAGGTCCCCACCAGTTCTGAGCCCTGCTGGGCAGAAGAGCCTGGGAGAAGGTCTTCAACCATACCTCAGTTGTGCCCCCAGCCTAAACACCTGCAAGTCACCTGGCGTCAGGATCAGTCTTTCCCTGGCTCTGAAGGTCTCCTGCGAATTGCCAAAGCCGAGAGTTTCAGCCAATTACTACCGGTGCCCCGCCAACATTGCTTCACCGACTCCTGCTGGAATAACGGCTCCAAACATATGTGCACAGACAAAATAAAATCAGAGTTTTCTCCAAGTTTGTCAACGTTGCCAAGGAGTTTATATTCAGAAATAAGACTGGGCTACTGCTTTATAACTGAAAAACCAGGGTGCTTTTATGAAACAATTTTTTTAAACAGAGATAACTTCAGCAAAAATGATAATACTTGGATTGTGTTTTCTCTTCAAAGCCACCATTTAAAATATGTTGAGTGATTTTAATTCAAGTTGTATCCAATCATATGCATGTGGTGTTTGGTTTTCTTGGTTTATTGCAATGGCTGTGGTGCCTATAACCATGTGAGCATCACTCACATCAAAGCCCAATTCTCTATCTTCATGCATTCAAGGGTCTAAAGTCAAGCTTTTGTTTAGAAAAGAGATAGCTGTAAAATTCAAATGATCCCCCAGGGGAGATGCTCTCTTAGAGATAGCACCCCCCAAAACACACACACACACACACACACACACACACACACACACACACACACACACACTAGAAAGTGTCAAATTCAAGATACCACTTGTGACAACTCTTCCATTTTTATGGAATGTCTAAAATGGACCAATCTTTGGAGTCTGAAACAAGTATCAATGCCAAGTTGGGACCTGGAGGTTCCCTTACAAATCACCCTGGTAGATTTGAGTCTGTTTAAGGCCAGTGAGATGCTCTACAATTGTGTTAGATGATGGCAAACACCCAGCTCTGTGAGATTAGTAAGAATAGGGTAATATGGGGCCAGAGAGATAGCATGGAGGTAAGGCATTTGCCCTCCATGCAGAAGGATAGTGGTTCGAATCCCGGCATCCCAGTGCTTGCTAGGGGACATTTCTGAGCATAGAGCTAGGAGTAACCCCCAAGCACTGCTGGGTGTGACCACCCCCTGCAAAAAAAGGAATAGGGCAATATGTGGAAGAGGTACCAATTTTAACACACAAATAATGTTTTCTCACAAGCAATCCTTGGACAAAACCATGGAGAATTGTAAACTAGATAATCTGATCAAAACTTGGAAAAATTAGGAGTAAGTAACTGGCCCTCCAAAGTGTTCAGACTCATAGAACATATGCCAAGCACAGGGCAGTTTAAACATTGACTGCTTCTCAGCAGGGACATTCTGGCCTGATGTGGCCTGACTTTTTTTTCTGGGGAGAGTCATTGGCCAGGATTGACCTGCCTTTGGGGTCATGGAGGTGAGGACTTCTGCCCTGGGCCTCACCCCTGCAGGGCAAGTGCTATAGAATGAGATCCCTACCTACATGGATTATTTCCTTGATTCTTGCTTGGTATTGCTTTTGAGGCCCTTCCTTGTAGTACTCAGGGACTGTTCCCACCTCTGTGCTCAAGGGACTATGCAGTGCTGGGGATCAAACCTGGGACCCCTGCAAGCAAAGTCTGCAATTAGGACCATGAGAAAGCACAGTGGGTAGTACACTTGCTCTGCACACAGCAGACCTGGCTTCGATTCTAGGCAACACATGTGGTCCCTAGAGCACTTTCAGGAGTAATCCCTGAGCACAGTAGGGAGTGGCCTACAAAATAAACAAGAATAAAAAAGCAAATATCTACTTAGTCTTTTTTTTTAAGCCTTGGATCCAACCCACCGTTATATTTATTTATTTATTTAGGTATCTGTGCTACACCTGGTGGCTCTCAGGGGTTGTTCCTGGTCCTGTTCTCAGAAATCACTCGTGGTGGTGCTCAGGGGACCATATGAGAGGCCAAGGATTGAAACCATGTCAGCTACATGCAAAGCAAATGCCCTCCCCGCTGTGCTATCAGCCCAAACCCCTACCCATACTTCTTGATCATTCTAAGATCATTTTAATTATCAGTTTAATCTTCATAGACATCCTGAGGACTCCCAAGTTCTCCTTGAAAATGCCAGCTTGGTTCTCTGCTGAGGAGAGTGGCGGGAAGTCAATGTTTGTGTCTCACCCCTGCAGCTGCCAATAGAGAAAACACTAAATTGAGGCATGACTGTCAGGCTGAGTGGTACCTGCCCAGATGCCCCTTTTCTTGTGCAGTGTCCTCAGATCCACCCTGACTCTGCCCAGCCATGGATTCGCATGGGCAAGAATGGTGCTGCCTGGATGGTTGAGCCGATGCTATGAGTGATGGGAGAGATGAATCTATGGATGGGTCATACAGGAATCTGGGGGGTTGCATGGCATGTGTCAGACTCTTATTTCAATACCAGCACTGCATGGTTGCCTAAGCAATGCTGGGACAACCCTAGAGACCTCCAAACTATGCCTGGGTTGACCTAGAGGTCCCCTGAACTACAGGACCTGAACCACCCCAGAATCATGAAGTCTGAATGATGAACATTTGGCTGGGTGGTGAGGCTTACCAGAGTAGCTCCTGCATCCCTGGAGCACTAAAAATGATCAGACTCCCCCCCCCCCCCACACACACACACACGAGGTGAATGTGAGTCCAGAAGTTTCTTTCATGAAAGAAGTGTTTTTGGTCTCTAATCATCTATCAGGAACATGCAGAAGCACTGAATGGTGGATTTAGGGCTATAGGGCTGTAGTATTATGAGCACAGCTAGAGTGAATCCTGCAGTTCTCTCTCAGAACTGGGCACATGAGTACAGAACATGAAGGAAACAGTAGGGACAGAAAGAGAAAGAGAGACAGACAGAAACAAAGAAACAGAGAGAGACAGAGAAAGGGAGGGAGGGAGGAATTGGGAAAACTGGGTGGCATCCTGGGGTGAAAGGGGAGGGAGTGGAGAGAAGGCTGCTGCACAGGAAACAAAATGAGAAGTGCTTCCAGGTTAGTGAAGAAAGTGCTTCCTCTTGCTGGCCCCAGGATTGTTAGGAACTCTGGGAGCACTGTCTGAGAAGTTAGTGTGAATTGAGCAGAATCAGAAGCCCCGGTGGGCTGCAGGGGGAGTGAGGAGCACTAGGACCCATGTGCCAGCAGTGCAGAAGGCCAGGTAGGGACAGCAGCCCAGGGAACCTGGAGCAGACCCTCTGTTGATCCAGAGTCTGAAACTGCAGAAGGAAGAGCAGATACACAGAAGCTTTGGGGAGAAGTAGAATGTGGGCCAGGCCAGAGCCACAGACAGAAGAGAGGGCACTTGCCTTGCACACAGCCAGCCTTGTTTCCATCCCCAGCACCCTATTTGGTCCAAACCCCAAGGGATTACTCCCTGAGCACTAAAATCAACAAAGTAAAAAACAAAGTAAAACAAATAAACAAAAAAGAAACAAATAAACAAAAGAAGGAAAATGGGGTTAGAGAGGTGGCGCAGCAGTAGGGCATTCGCCTTGCATGCAACTGTCCTAGTACCGACAGCTGTTTGATCCCCTAGCCTCCTATATAGTCCCCCAAGACAGGAGCGATTTCTGAGCTCATAGCCAGGAGTAACCTCTGAGTTCCAATGGGTATGGCCCAAAAACCAAAAAAAAAAAAAAAAAAAGGAAAAATAAGAACAGCAGCTAAACTGCTGAAAAGTGAAGGAGATAGGGGATGGATGTGAGGAGAGACCTTAGCAGTAGGGACATAGGGAGGAACTCTCACAGCTTGCAAAGGAGGGAGGTACTCTGGGCAGGACCCAGTCGGCTGTCACAGGGGAAGGGGAACCCTCGTAATCACCTTCAAAAGTCCCTCAAACACACCCAGTATCCCTAGCTGCATCCCAGCACTGACTAGGCCCTGTCTGCACCTGCAACTCTCCCAGAAGTGCCTTGCCCTGACCACTCTGTTTCTCTTCCCAACATGCTCTGCTCTGTGCTTAGCCTCCCCAGAGTGAGGAGACTCAGGGTCTGGGGTCTAGGGTCCCTCCCTGAGCCTCAGCTGCTGACCCCTTCAACCCAACTATTCTCCTGGGCAGCCGTGGATAGCTGCAGCATCTTACAGCAGCAGAAGATCCTCAGAGCATGAATCACTCTCCTTGACTTCACTTCTACATGTTTTCTTTTCCAGGCCAATCTCAACCCCAACCCTAACCGTAACCCAAACCCCTCTATCCTAGCACAGAGACATTGAGGTGTCTTCAGTGGAAAACATAGTCAGTAGGTCATGGAGAACCACAGGTATATGTACTCCAACTCCTTATGCTGCAAAATCTAACATGCAGAGACAAGCTTTTCCTCTGGTTTTCATTGAGGAAGTAGCTGCACACCTTCCTGTCTCCAGAACCTGACCCAGTACAGAAGCCAAAGACATAGTCAGTAGGTGAGGCTCTGATCTGGTACATGAGCCAGTATGCCAGCCATGAGTTTCTGTCCTAGTACACAAGCCAATGGCCCAATCAGTGAGGTTCTAACCAAGCACATGAGCCAGTCAGTGAGTTTCTGACCCGAGGTTCAGATCTGATACCCATCTGAGCTCATG
>PVKC010049959.1:0-10662 GCA_004027635.1 Crocidura indochinensis
TCCTGATCTTAATAAATACATGAATTAGCTAGTATCATTGATATCAATGGATAAGTAAATATTATTTCTTTTGTTTTCCTCACTAGTATTTTTATTATTTTATTTTATAGATATACTTTATCTTATTTAGTTGTGCATTTATTTGTTCTAATTAAATTTATTGGGAGGGGTTACCCAAAATGGCTCAGATGGCCTAGAAAACCTTCCCAGCAACTCTCAGTCAACCACATAGGTGTTTGAATGCATGGATGCATGATTGAGTATTGCTTGGCTCTACAGTGTGAAAGATTATTCAGGTCATTCCAAATGTGCTTGGAGGTCCCTAGGACTCCAGCCAAGGTTCTAGGTACAGTCTAGAGAGGGAGGACCATATTGTGCTAAGATTCAACTGGAGCCTGGCACATGTAACACATGTATTTAGTCCTAATACTGCCATTCCAATCTCACAATAATCCTAATTTATAGATCATTAAGGAGTCATTCAAATTTTGAAAACCCTAGGAAATCTTGAACTACAGTTTACCATGCTCAGCAAATTGAAGCTAAGCACCTCCCTGCAGTATTCCCTGAAGTTCTAAAAGAACAATCACTAGAAAGATAAAAAAAGATAAAATTAGGTTTAACAAAAGTCCTTTAATAAAGTACTATTTGCTCAAGAAGCTCATCTCAAATAACAAAAATGTCCTGATCTTTGATAATTTTTTTATGGATCTATTTCTAATTTCCATCATCCTCTTGCTACTCTGTAATGAGATCATTTTAATAGCATATCAGGAAGAAGTTATAAAGAGCAAACTGCACACATCATCCAAAAATCTAGAGTAGAGTCCTCTAATCAATCACTCAACTATAAAATTCCATTTCATAAGTTGGAGATCAACAGTTTCTCATTCTTCAACTCAAAATGAGGTGCATGTTACTGCCAACATTAATGCTCATGTCTTCAGTAGAACACAGAACACATTTATCAATCTAGAGCCAAATGACCACATTATCGAAGACAACATTTCCAGTCCTAAAATGTTGTCTGTATTTCTTTTTTACCATTTACTTATAAGTAGTAAGAAAAAATGATGTAAGTTTGAAAATCTAGTAAATTAAAAATACATTTTCTTTTCAAATGCATTGTTTGTGAGTTGTTATGTTTCTAATACTTAACTTTGAGTTTTCTTGGAAGACAATGCTTTTGTTCAGAAAGTCAGTAAGATTTCATTTTATTTTTGAAACCAACATTATTTATATTTTTTCTCCTTTCCATCTTTCCTTAGTCTTCTACCTCCTCTACTCTTTGTTATCTTCAATTTAACTATGAGCATAAGATCTTAAAAATAATTCCTATAGAAAATCACTATTAATAATGTATAATTATGGCTTAAACATTTTTTCTATTTTGGGTTTAAGTTTTCTCACATGTGATATACATGTGTTACTTAATATGAATCTACTTAAAGATCACATCTATTCCATTTTATGTATCAGGAACATTGTGCCTAACCTAAAGAACTTATATATTTTCAAACTACCAGTATATAAGTTTGAATCATATAAGGGTTTTGTTTTTATATATTTATTCTATATTGTTTTTGTTTTAAAATATCACATAGTTATCAGCAGGGGGAATATTTAATGACTTACCTGGAGGGCAGCAAAATTTTCAAAAGATTTCCTGTACTTACAAGCTCTGTGTATTGACTCTGTGAAAGAATTTCTGAGACATTAAATAAAGATGAGAATATGAATTTAGCTTTTAGTATTTGTTGGAGGATTTGATCACTCGATTATATTACTTCTTTTTATTCTTTTATTTATCAGGAATAAATATTTGTTTATGTATATATAAATATTATGGATACAGATAATGCCCATTTGTTAATTCACATTTAAAGGAGCTCAGTTCACATAACTGTATTTTGGACATGGAGCCACCTCTTATGGTGCTGAGTGCACAAGGTAGTTATGAAAAACCAATGTGTTATTTGGTAGATTAAAGAGATTTAGTGTATAATAATTTTGTTTCACTGAAGAAAATATTGGTCTTTGTTATTAGAAGAAATGCTATTTTTGTATGTTTTTAATTGAATGGAGCTGGATATCTAAGCTGAGTGTCTCTTTCAAGTTCAAGAAATTCCCTATTATGCTTTGACCTTTGGGAATAAAGAATAATGAAGCATCATATACTAGACTACACCCAATTCTGCAAAATCTTTTAGAAACCAAAAAAGAATAACTATAGGTCATGACCTCAGGGACTGGATGTATGTGATAAGAAATGTCTGGGAGATGCAATCTTTCTGAACATGCAGAGGAACCAAAAGGTACAACTTTACAGAACTGAAGTGATGTAAGGAAAAGGAAAGTGAAATATTTTCATGATTGTTCTGCCATTTTCTTACTTTTTAATATTAATATTTATTAGTATTCAGATACTTTATTTTCATTCCAAATATTTTCATGTTAAGGGCTAAAATTTCCCCAAATATAATAATTTTTTCTTAATTTGATTTTATTCTTAAAAGAAATAAATTAATTTCTTAGTTTTTACCACTTTGAATATCTATATGATTTGATTTTTGACATATTATTTTATTTTCGTTTAGATTATTTTACCTATTCTTTAGAGAGATATGCTTTCAAAGTATGTGAGTAAATATTAGAAAAAAAGTGAATTATTTTTTATTTTCTAAATAAACCCTTTATTTACAGATGAGAGATAACCCATAGTATTATAAAGATAGCTATTTCCATAAATCCTTTGCATTAGAAGAATTAGTATTATCTTCTAATAGTTTTTTTTATTTAAAAGGAAGTCATCACAAAAGCAAACACAAAAACAAAAGTCATGTGTTTCCTCCCTTTATTTCAGACAAGAGCAAATCAAGTAATATGGTTATTTACTTACAACTAACTGTTCATATGTTCATCCATAATAGAACTTAAAGTCAGCAAGGTTTTCTTAGAAAAGAAACAACCTGGGGCTGGAGTCATGGCCCAGTTTGTAGGGCATTTATTTGCCTTGCATGAGGAATAACCCCTGAACACCACTGGATGTGATCCCCCCTAAAAAGAAAGAAAAATATCTAGCTGTGAAATTAATAAAGTACTTTTAAAATGGTAGACAGGTTCAAATGAGGGCGTTTAAGAAGTGAATTAGAATGTCATATAGAGGTTGGTCAATTCTTCCCATGAGAGGGGAATTTTCACTTAATAATCTTCACTTAATCCACAAATTCAGTGGCTAAAAATGCCCATTTTTGAATCTCATCAGTAGCAAGGTTTATAACGAGTCTTTGTAGAATTAGGATAAAAAGGTTAAATATATGTATTTGTGTGTATGTGTGTGATGCCCTTATTGTTTATACAAACACAGACAGCCAGACAAACTTTTTAAAGAATATATCAGTAGTTCATGTAATACAACATTATAATAAATGGTTTTATCTTACCTGACCAAAAGGTCTGGTAAAATGGTAGAGAATTTTTTTTAACCTTTATTTACTTATATGTTAAAAAAGACAAGAAGACTGTCACTTAGAACATTGAAAAAAAATCAAATAATTTCTATTTTTGTATATGGTTTATTTTAGTGACCTATTGTCTGGTACTAAGACAGAGGGAAGAGAAGAAACTAAGTATACCTTTTATTCTTCCTGCTGTCTGAGGCCTGCCACTGCAAATAAGAGAGAGAGACAGAAACAGAGAGAGAGAGGAGTTAGATGGCAATTCACTGGCCAGAGGTTTCCTGGGGAAACCTCTCTTCAAAGAAGATATAACAGCAAACAGTTGTAAGGCAGGCAACATCTCTCTGATGCTTTATCTCTGCCCCTCAACCACCCCTTAAGCCAGCATGCACTGCTCTGGTCACTATTCTGGCCACCCCTCAATGACTCAAGCATCTGTTTTTGTACTGGCATGACATGGGGCGTGTTCACTAGATGTGTGCCCAGGCAAAATGCCATATTCCAACTGCCAACTGACTCTCTTTAATTGTCTCTTCCGACAGCCATATTTCCACTTTTTATATATAATTATGTATAACATTATATTAGTATAATATATATACTATGATATACATAATTATATATTATAATATTTTCATAATATTTTTTCTTTGGGGGGGGCACACGTGGTGATGCTCAGGGGTTACTTCTGGCTATGTGCTCAGAAATCGCTCCTGACTAGGGGAACCATATATGAGACGCCCAGAATCGAACCAATGTCTGTCTTGGATTGCTGCGTGCAAGACAAATGCCCCATTGAGTGCAGTTTTATTAAAAGAAACTTAATTAGAAAAATATGAGGGGAGATAAAGTGATAGAAATTCATGTTCAAGAGAGATTAGGAAGAGAGAAATGGGGGGAGTGGTGGTAGGAAGGTTGCACTGATAAAGGAGCGTACCTTTTTAGGACTGAAACACAACTACAAACATGTTTGTAACCATAGTGCTTAAATAAAGATATTAATAAACAAACAAACAAACAAAAATCTGTGTCAAGCCAGGGTCCTTTTGAAGAAGCAAGGATCGAGGAACTCCCTTTGTTGCCCTCCTCAGATCTATGAAGAATCCAAACAAGTTTCTGTGGAATCTTTTGTTGCTATTGTTGTTTGTTTGCTTTGTTTGGTTTTGTTTGTCTTTTGGGGCACACCCGGTGACGCTCAGGGGTTACTCCTGGCTATGCGCTCAGAAATCACTCCTGGCTTGGGGGACCGTATGGGACGCCCGGGATGGGGGAATCGAACCAAGATCATTCCTAGGTTAGCACATGTAATACAAATATGCCCTACTGCTTGCCTCACCACTCTGACCTCCCACTTTTTATATTTTGATTTTTGAAATATATATGGAGAATTATTCTCAGCGGTGAGTGGAATTCATTCAGGAGATGATCTGCAAAAGCCATATTTGTTAAATGTTGACAGACATAAGGGATATCAATTTAAATTTAAATTTTCTTATTGTGAAATTAATAGACATTCATAGAAACATGTTTTGAGATGTTTTCACTACAAAAATGAATAATAAATATTTGCTGCATGTGTAAATGGTGTCAAATACTGTTTATATCTGCTTGTTGCAAAGTTATAATAGCTACAATGATTGACTTTTACCTTTGTTTTAAAAGTTTGAGGTTAGAATCATTGTCTCAATGACCATAATAGACTTACAGAGAGGGAAAGATGCCAAAGGAGATTTACTGAATTCCAATATAAAGAGAGACTATCTATTTTGAGAGCATTGAAGAGACTTTTCTCTATTCATTGAATGGGGTCAAAGCTCAAAATTGGGTTATGTATCTGACATTTACCACTACCATTAGGTAGTTCCATTAGTTCCACAAAAACCTACAGTAGGGAATTAAGTCTTAGCAAAACTCTTCTGAGTTTTATCAAATTGTTGTCATTAATTATACTGGATGTTAATAGAAAACTTGAAATTTATAAAGAATAAGATGATACACACTTTTATTTTTTCTCAGTTGATTCTTCCCTCCCCACAAACACCCAAATTATGGTATTATATATTAGACAAAGTTATTTGGGAGAGGATAAAATCTCAAATCTGAAGTCAGATATATTTAACCTGGTGTAAATTATACTTTGAACTTTTAATATTTTGAACCTAAGTTGTCTAATTTTTTGAAGATGTTTTAAAACTAAACCTTTAGCTATAGGAGTTCAGTATTTACAGTATTTTCTAAATACATATTTGGGAAAATTTAAGCATCCAGTAAAATTTCAAAAATAATAAAATAGGAGCCAGAGAGATAGCATGGAGGTAAAGCATTTGCCTTGCATGCAGAAGGACGGTGGTTCAAATCCCGGCATCCCATATAGTCCCCAAAGCCTTCCAGGAGTAATTACTGAGCATAGAGTTAGGAGTAACCCCTGAGCCCTGCTCAGTGTAACCCTCCCCCAAATCCCAAAATAATAATAATAATAATAATAATAATAATAATAATAATAATAATAACAAAATAATTTCTATGTTTCATCATAATGTCAGTTGAAAATCTTGTACCACATTTAACTCTGAGAGTTTGTTTTACATGTATGCCATTTTATGTGGACCTAGATCGTACATGAGTTCTGATTATATTTTTAATTATTTGAGTAGCTAGTGCTTCCTAAAGTGGTTTTGTGAATAAAGCAGAATACTCACACCTTACTTCCAACTTTCTAGGAACTTCAGATGTTTGAAAGAAACTATAATTTTCGATGAAGATTTCTACACTTAAGTATGAACAAAGAATCTCTCAACCTGCTTGAAGGAACAATGAACTTAATAAAATAAGATTGTCATCCACTTAGGTGAATCTTTCATTGGGGATATGGTATCGTTTTATTATATGATGTTCAAATAAACAACTTTTGATCTTTGTCTCCTTCAGTGAGAAAATATATACCCTGTATCATACTGTGTGAATATATGCATATATATGTATATATACATAAAATATTAATATTCCCTGTATCTGTAACTTATTCTTTAAAGTGGCTCTGTTGTTTGTGTGGCAAATATAACACGAGGCAAGGACTCTAAAAGAAATAATAAGTCACCCATTTTGCATAGGGGATTTTATCCAAGTATTTAAGTGATATAGTCATTTTTTTGAATAAGTTAGAGAGATAAGTAAATATTTGTCAACATAAATCAATAATGTAGGTAATAGGAGAGCCCCAGCTATTTCATAAAGCATGGTTTGTTCTTTGTTCTGGTTGCCTAACAGCATTTTGGTTACATGTGAATAAGAGTTTAATAAACTCTTCCTTTGTGAATAAGCTTCCTTTTAAACCTGGCCCTACCAGCACAGCTGCAGTCTTCTAAAGATATTGTACTGAAGAGTTATCCTACATATCTGATGAACCACAGGATGTCAACACGACACACCCATTGTCCCACATTTGGCAAGTTCTAAAAACAAAATGTAGTAATGAGCTTGGAGCAAGCCAAACCAACCCTGACCATAGTAATCGACTCTTCCAAATGGGTGCGGCCAAGTGGATCACATTGAAAAAGAACAGGCCCTAGGATAAATCTGTATTAAAGTAAAGCAAAAACAGGGCTTAACTGTCACAAAGAATGGAAAGAAGCTATAAACTCTTTCATCCACCCCAAGGTTTGAGAGGGTGTTGACTGCACAATATTGTTCTAACCTCAAGTTTTTTCCTTGAATTGAGAATCTGAAAAGTGAAGGGAGGTGGTTTAAACTCATGTTGACTATACCACACCTCAAAATTCAGAATAGGGTGAGATTCTTAAGCTATAACTGAATGACAAAGTCCCAAATAACTTTTAATTTGGACTCAGAAGAAAGAGAGTAAAAGCCATTTCCCATTTTTTAAATTAATTTTACTACACAAGGAAACAGAAATAGAAACTATTTGTCCTCTGAGCATGTGATATTTATTCTCATGTTGTAGGGGCACAAATACACACTATGCACACACATTTTTACCTATAAATGAAGCTGAGAATTACATGCAAAATTCTATGATATACAATACACTTGTAAGAACATGTATGCATATATATGACAAAGGTAAGCAGAATGTTATTCCACATCTATTGTGCAGAGTGAAAACCTAGTTATTTAGCTCTGCATATCAATAGGTTTCATGTATGCCAGTTCAACAATTGTATATAAAAACCACAGTGTTTTGGTATCTATATAGAATTTTCAGAGACTTCCCTTTATATTCTTTACACAATAGATTTTAACAACTATTTAAATGACATTTATATTGTATTATATG
Organism: Crocidura indochinensis; assembly: GCA_004027635.1. Taxonomy (NCBI): domain Eukaryota; kingdom Metazoa; phylum Chordata; class Mammalia; order Eulipotyphla; family Soricidae; genus Crocidura; species Crocidura indochinensis. Next base: position 7,753 of record PVKC010049959.1, read on the forward strand.
CAATAGGAAATTTAGATTATTTAATGCATTTGAAATAATGTGTGTGGGTAATATAAATAATATACATTTTCTATACAGGATTTGAACATATGAATATTTTTGTATTTTGGGTATCCTAAAACAATTCATGGATATTCATAAATAAACACATATGATGACTAAAAATCTATCTTCCAAAAGATAGTCTAATGTAATTTTGGGCTAGTGAACAAAATAATAGGAGTTTCTTCATAGTTTTGGAAAATTTTCTAAAACATCAAAAGTGTTTTTCTGATTTTTAAAAAAAATTTTGAATTCTGGTATAAATTTCAGTGTTTTTGAAGGAAAAATAGAGTAATGCAAGTGACTATGCCTGGGTAAGTCCATGCTACCATCTTTATCTCTAGCAATTGTCTTAATATATTCCTTAATATTAGTTTAAATCAGAAATGATCCTACCTACCTCATCTTTGCCATTCGCTAAGTCTATGGTTATATATATGCATATATATATATAATTTTTGGGGTGGCACACCTGGTGACACTCAGGGGTTACTCCTGGCTACAAGCTCAGAAATCGTCCTGGCTTGGGGAACCATATGGGAAGCCAGGGGATCAAAATGCGGTTTGTCCTATGTTAGTGCATGCAAGACAAACACCCTACCACCTATGTCACCTCTCTTGCCCCTTCTTTGTTGTTCTTGTTGTTTTTCAATATATGTATTTAAAAACTTTCCAGTAGACATTATTTTTTTTCTTTTTTATCTACACTGTCAAGCCAAATCAATTATAGAAACTGAACTCTTGATCCCAGAATTTTATTAGATACCCAAATAGATATCCAATTTACTTTTACCCAAACTTCAAATTTTTATTCAATTTTTTTTGTTTTGTTTTTTGGTCACACCTGGCAGCGCTCAGGGGTTACTCCTAGCTCTACACTCAGAAATTGCTCCTGGCAGGCTTGGGGGACCACATGGGATGCTGGGATCCCAACCATTGTCCTTCTGACTACAAGGCAAATGCATGCTATCTCTCCAGCCCCTTTGATTCAATTATTAGTTCATAACTATGATTTTTAAATTAGTGACTTATAACATGTTAATCCTCTTCCAAGAAATTGTCTTTTTCCTTATATTTTCTAACATACTCTTTATATTTATAGCCTGGTTTTTATAGTTCTTAATTTTTGCTCCTGTGACAATACAGAATTTCTTTCTATAACCCTCTTTGTCTAATATATGCCACCCATAACATTGTTCTGTTCGCTCAATTACTCTTGAACACAAAAATTATAATGCTGCCCAATTCTACATTTTTTTGCAACAGAATGCTATATATATATATTGTGTGTGTGTGTGTGTGTGTGTGTGTGTGTGTGTGTGTGTGGTTTTTGGGTCACACCCGGCAGTGCTCAGGGGTTACTCCTGGCTCCATGCTCAGAAATTGCTCCTGGCAGGCACTGGGGACCATATGGGGCACCGGGATTCGAACCAATGACCTTTTGCATGAAAGGCAAATGCCTTACCTCCATGCTATCTCCCAGGCCCCAGAATGCTATATTTTTATGTTTTAAATAATCCAACTCTATAGTCTCAGTTAATACCCTCTTCCCTGAAAACTGTTATGACTACTCTAATTTAAATTGTATGCTAAGCATTTCATTCATATTTCTTTATATACTTTATCAAAAATTTATTCATATTTCTTTATTTTCTATTGTTTTATATGCATTTTTCTAACAATTATAAAATGAAAATCTGATAAACTATAGAAAGGGGTAAGGGACCATTCCTAGTAATAATAATAGTAGTAACCAGAAAAACAAGATTATTTTGAAATACCACAGGTATTTCACAGGTCTCATAGGCGAGGGACATGTTCTGTCATGAAACATATGCATCGGCAGTAAGAGATTATTCTGTGCAAATAAATTTTCCCATATATAGACATGACTTTGTGTAGCAAGGGACTGATTCCCTGTTTGCCACTGTTTTTGCAAACCTAGTTGAATTTTGCATTATGGTCATTCTTCCATCCCAGGTGTCATACCCTGCGGAAAAAGGTGGGTGAGAACAAGTTGAACTCTCCCAACACGTGGATGCTGATGTGAATGTTAGCAGAACTTGCTCTCCAGAACAGGTAGGGACTAGACCTAGGCTATGGGAGAACAATATTTCTATGCTAACAAGTCAGGAGTAACCTGTGAGACACTGCAGCAAATGAAAGCTAGTTTTCAGGAGTGGAAAAGGAGATGGAAATATTCTGCCACCTGGTATAAACGATAGTTCAACCACCCTGGAAAACCTCTCTGATTAAAATGCTTGTGCTACAGTGCCGGTATTTAACTGCAAGTAGGTACAAGGATGAGGAACTTCAAGGAAAGTCAAAGATTTGACTCATAAGAAGAGGAGGGAATGTTAGAACCTGAGTTCTGAATAAGGAGGGATGCCATTTTGTAAAGGCCACATGTCAGGTTTCTCAGTCCTGAGGAGGGAGAGATGCCATTTTGTAAGAACAATATATTGTACGTCTTCACAGGTCTATTTCCATAGACAACTCCCCAAGCTACCTGGGCATACCATGTAACCTATCGGGGAATAACAAGGGAGCAATAGGAAGGTACTTATAGACAATAGCCAATCTTTTAATAATCATAAAGCTGGAACCACCCTATATCCTTTCCCTATATAATCTTCCTCATGACCTTGGGTAGGGCTAATCTTCAGGAGATGGCTCTGGCTGGCCAGTGTGGGCGCCTTTTTGGCAGATGGATTAAAGGATTAAACTTAAAAAATGATTTCGCCTATATACCTTAATAATCTAATTTTATACATTGACTAATGTTTAATGTGAGTATTTTTAAATAGCTACAAATATATTTTGAAATATGTGTTGAATAATATTAAATTTAGCTTTTCTCTGATAAAA
>PVKC010049960.1:0-10648 GCA_004027635.1 Crocidura indochinensis
AAAATTCTTTTCAAAAAGAGAAAAAATCAAAATGGCATGTTCAGTTATGAAATTTTTCACTGACATCCAGAGCATGGCTGTGTGTCTTTCTTTTCTCTACCTCCAAAAGAAAGAGTTGATCCTACCCACCATTTCAGTCATTGCCACCACATTACAAAATGGCTCCAAAAGTCATTCTGAATCTGGAGCAAGAAATTCCGGTGTATACTTCTATGTTCACCATTCCTCCCTGATTAATGGGACCTTCCATAGATGTGGCACTTTTCTGCATCAGACATCTTTTGCCAATTGCGTCCACTGACCAATCTCCCAGGCTTAGGGATCTCCCCGCCCTCTCCCTTCACGATACTTTGCCTTAACAGCTTGAGGGTGTTCAATCAGCACCACTTTGATCTCTGCTGGAACCATAATTATTTAACATCGTTACATGGATTTCTATAATCCACCCCACTATTAAATCCCTTTTACACCCTCATCTTCTAAGACCTAATCTGCATCCCTACATTTAGACTGTCTTCTCCTCCACTGGTCTCCTCAGGAGCCTGCCATCTCCAACATTCCTACCGATGGGCTTATTTTTTCTTTCTTTCCCTTTACCTCTCTAAATGAAATAATGTACTTAGCAAATTGAAAATTGTAAAAATGTCTAATGCAGTTGGTCTATTTTTCAGAGTTCTCTATTGAATACCTGAATCATGCATCATTCACTGCTAACTTAATTTCCCCCCAATTCGATGGAATTCATTTACTCAATGAGGTTTTACTAACACAATGATAAGCATATTTTGATTTTTAAAAGGATTTTTTGGCAAAAGCAGACACAATACAGAGTAGGCAATGTTGAGGTGCCTTTATTTTCAAGCACAGTAAGAATTTAGTAACATTTCTGTCTCTCTTTCTCTCTCTGCCTTTTTCTCAGTCTCTCTCTCACACTTCTCTCTCTGAATGTAAATTGAAGGAGTCAGAGCAGTAATAGTACATGGGATAGATGTTTGCTTTGCATTCAGTCAGCCTGTGTTTTGTCTCTAGCATCCCATAGGGTGCCAAGATCACTGAGAGGATTAATTCTTGAATGCAGAGTAACCCCCTTAGCATAGCCAGGTCTAGCCCCCAAACAAAGCAAAACAAAAACAAACAAAAAACCTAGAATGTTAATTGGATCTGGAATGGCCATAAAACTAACTGAGCATAGACATTTCATAAAAATGAATTCAGTGAGAACATCAGAAAAGGTTTGTGAAGATACACTTTCCAGAAGATTAGAGGAAAAGGGAACCAGAGACAGAAAAACCAAGTTAGAGTGCAAACGAATAGAAAGACCTGGAAAAAATCAAAATATTTTTTGAGAATGAAACGCAGGTATTTTGGCAACTGTCTACTTCATATCAAGAGCAAGATGCCTTCCAGAAATGTTATTTATAATGAGTATAGAGATCATCCCCAGTGGGGATGTAAGGTGAGGCAGTAAGTACAGAATAAGGACAGATAGTTCAAACTATCCCTAGCCTGTCCCACCCAAGTTCATATGTCACAAAATTTCTTTTTAAGAGTAAAACCAAGTTGTAGTCAAAAAGATACAAAGAAACTGGGGGTGATCTTGTTTTGGGTAAAATACAGTGTAATCTAACAAAGAAAAATAGAATAGCAAAGGCATCTGAGAACACAGTGTTGTCTGAGCTGTTGTTTCTGATTCTTTTCTTTTCTTTTTCTCTACTTTAATTCTTTATTTCATCACTTACTATTCTACGCATTTGTTTCCATTTTAAAGTCATTACAAATCCGGCCTGATTCTAAGCAAGGAACTCTGAATGCCTTCCTAAAATAGTTCACCAATTCAAAATTAATGCAGAATTTAAGATTGATCAAGGATGTGGTGTCCCATAAAAGATGAATATTCTGTACACAGTAGATACAAACGAATTCACTGTTCCACACATTATCAAATCAATTTATTGAAAGGAAGCAAGATAGAAAGATTTAAGAGAGGGAAAAATAAACTGACTAGTAAAAATAATGATGACAATGACAATGATGATGTCAGAAACTCAGTGTTGAATGAGTGCCCAATACTCCATTAGAATACAAGTCAGCTAATGCTCCCAGGTAACCCTAAGAGACAGATCCACAACTCTCCAAAGTTACAGATGTAAAAGTCCACACACAGTAAAATGCAATGATGTGACTAAGTTTACTAAGATGTTAAGTAAAAGAGCAGAATATGAAGACCGATATCACCCCCATTTAGGCCTGCTTTCCTTTTCTGGAATCTGAAATATATGGTCCCCCTCACAAACCCAGGAAAGGGAAGCAGAGAGGTCAGGTCAAGCCTTACAAGCAATGTGAGATGAGAAAGTATCATCCATATTCCTATCCCAATCTCAATCCCTTATTAGAATTAAGTTAAGGATTTAACTACGCTAAAATCCATTACCTCTGATCTAAGAACAGTATAACAGACATTACTGATAGGCATTTGAAAAGGTAGTGTAAGTATAGCAAGTAGGGCTCTTGCCTTGTATCTGGAAGACCCGAGTTCAATCCCTAGCATTCTATAATCAAACATTTTATTATTCCAAGTAAATAAGTTTCTGAAAGAAAAAATAAAATCATAGGCCATCTGATTAATTAATAAGTTTATTTTTAATTGGTATGTTTTAAAATCTTTAAAAGTGCCAATAAGCCAAATAGATAAAATTGTGAATTATATAGATTTAATAATGAGTTCTCCGAGAGAACCAAATTTATTATGATATTCAGTGTTCAACCATAATTGAAAATTTCATGCACTTTTTAAATTAATGTATAATTTCACTTTTATCAGATTTTATTAAAATACATGTTCTTAATATTATTATGCATACTTTTAAAAGAAGTGATTAAAACAAGCAAACTGACTTAACTCCTTTAATTTTAAATGTAGTAAAATATGTATTACTATATATTAATTGATGGCATGAAATGTTAGCCTTAGCTTATATGAGTTCTTTAAATAATCAACTCTTATATTCTGCACAGAAAAACCTATTTCAGAGAAAACTAACTTTGCTACTTAATAATCAAATCAATAAATATATTTAAAACATGATTTTTAATGAATGATTTGCATTTCTCAAAATGATCTACTGGTTTTTTAAAATCATTTTTCTTATAAAACACCAATGTGCCACAAGCGATAGGGCATTTGACTTGCATGTGCTAACTTGGGATGGACCGTGGTTCGATCCCCCAATGTCCCATGTGGTCCCCAAGCAAGGAGGGATTTCTGAGCACATAGCCAGGAGTAACCCCTGAACGTCAATGGGTGTGACCTCCTCAAAAAAAAAAAAACACCAATGTGCCAAAAACATGGAAAAGTTTGTTATACATGTGCCGGGATCTTTAATAACAGCATCATTTAAATAATTTTCAACACAAATACAGTGCTTGTTCCTCATTAAATATACGCTCACTTGATGTAATCATAAGAAAATTCTTGCTTTTCCATTGCTTAACAAGGGTTGTGTGTGATGGACATAGGTGTGGGGTTGTTGGTCTGGGCGTGTGTGGAGAGTGCTTTGTGCACATGTAGATATGGATATATGTGGATGTGCATATATGTGAGGTGTGCATGCATTAGAGGGAGTGCAAATGTACGCAGTGCATGCACATGTGCATATCTGAAATATTTGCAAGCCAAGGCCTTGTTCTCCTGCCCCTTAATGATCTTTACACACTGCATGGGGCAGGTGTTGAGGGGTACTGTGGAACACACAACCTTCATTCTTCACCACGGTATCTCCGTCTTCAGTGAACACAAATACATACTGATACCAACCAACTTTCATTTTGTCCAAATTAACCATATCTTGATCAGTGCCATTGAAATCAGCTGCGACTATGATGTCTGAATTTGAGCTCCTGGCTCACATCTAACCCCCTTTTCCCCTCCCTCTTAATGCTTGGTGGGTTCCAATCCCTCTGTCTGGAAAGCTATGATGCCTTTTTCCATCTGCTCAATATTTCCATGCTCACAATATGAAGAAGGCTTAGTTTACCTCCCAGAGCAGAGATGGATGTCTCTGTAGGCTTCCTTTATATTCTTCCATGACTTCATTCACCAGGGGATAAATTAGATTTGAGCCAGAGGTGAAGCCCCTTTATTCCCTGTACCTTGGCCCTGCTACTGAAAACTAATACCATGCAGGATGGAGAAAGCACCTTCACCCCCAGCCATTGACTCTACTCTGGCACAAGCAACATTGATCTCTTTCTCAGAATTCAAACTCAGCTCACCCATTTCCCTCACAATTCAGATTGGCCAATCCTATCTCAGATGGAACTCTCAGTCAGAAGAGCTATATACCAAATGTGGTTTTGGATTTATAAGAGAGGGAAAACTGCCTCTCTTATAAAGCTGAAAGCCCTGCTGGAAAATACTAGCTTTGTCTGCCTTCCAGAAATACCCCAATGATATCTATCTTGTGAGAACAGCAAGACTCTGATTAGACATAGCTTGAGATTTTAGTGAATTTCTAGTTCTGGTTTCTCCCATCTAACCAGTGATGGATTGAACTCTGTCCTTTCCAGATTCCTTGTTGGCAACCAAACTGTGCTGTATTTGAAGAAAGGAGCTTTCTTTGGAGAAAGGTAATGTGTTGTAAATAAAACCAGAGTGCTGAAGTTTGAATTCAGTAAGATTGAGTTATATACCATCATTAAATCATCGGAAGTGGGTACAAACATAAAGACAGTGTCCCTACCAGCCCTGAAGAGCTGCTCAAGCACACATCCCTCTAGTCACAAAGATCATGAACTTTACACTACAGAACTATAAAAAAGAAGAATTTATGTCTGAGTTGGAACTAGCCAGTTTGGGGAATGGTACAAGCTCATGAATACCAAACTCAATCAAGGTCAATAGGAGAATTTGGTTGGATATTCCAGAGAAATAATTTGAGCTGCTTCATGTACCAGTCCTCTGTCCCTCCCACTACCTCCAAATTATGCCAAAACCCCATCTCCAGTTTTGCTTAGGTACCCAACACATGAAGTATTCAGGACAAAATGGAAAAAAGACTCCCAGACTTAGTCTAAAACACCATGGCTCTTATTCACCTTTTATTTGCATAACTAAGGTCTACTCCAAAGATTTCTTTTGCAATCAGCATTTTTTAAAGCTATTTTGTTTAGTTATAAGATTAGAAATGGTAGGAGTAATTTTCTTCAAAATTTATTTTATTTGTCACCCAGTTTGACATCAACTACATTCACTGCCATGTGTTAATTACTGTTTACGCAATAGTCCCTTTGTATTCTAAAATCAGAGTAATGAAAACATACCCACCCTCTACAGAAGATGGCAATTTTCTAGAAAATCATCTAATTTAAGTTAGGGAAATGGAGAGAAGGCAAACGTTTTGACACAAACTGCTTTTTTTCACCCATTTTCTTTAGGTTTCCTTGCATTGCTTTTTTATCGCAAACATAAACATAATTTAAAATACCATAAAACTGGATATAAATTGTTGATTAAACAATACACTGAAAATAAGTACTATCAATCTCAGAGTCATTTTTATATTTTCTCACCAGTGTATAGTTATGTAATTTTGTAATAAAGGCCATAATTCTGCTCATTTTAAGATATGTTCTTTTCCTTAATATTGTTTATATTATTATAACACTATTTTAAATGTAACCATTAGAATAAATTAATATAAAAAGGAATGGTCTGGGGGGCAATTATTTTGTTAAAATTTCACCTCACCAGACAACTATAACTGTCTCTAACTCAGGATATCAATACACACATGTATTTTTTATCTGTTTTTCATGATAAAATCAAGAGATTCTTCAGAACCTCAAGAAAGATCTTTGCTTCACTGTGTATTTACTTTAATATAAATTACTATTTATCACCCAATATATTCTTTTCACTACTTTCCTGTATTATGTCAAATGTCCTTAATTAATTTCTTTTAGGCAAACATGAGTCCTTTGCAACTTCAAGTATATCTAAAGCATGGCCTACAGGAACACTGCCAAGAAGAAACTGTTATATCTGCAAAAGCATAAACTCAACTTTAACCTTTATTTCTTATTCCCCACCACCACCAAACTCTTCAAAAACTTTCAGGGACCCAATGCAAGGTAAGCTCACTAGAAATCACTATAATAGACCTAGCAGCTCTTTGGTGGTTCTATTACTAGTAGCAGTTAAGTCCCTTTAGAACTGTTCTGTTGACCCTTTCATTTTTGTTTTTAAGTGTTCAAAGACAAAACAGATTTTCATCACCGTAGTCTCTAATCTAAGTCTGGATCCCTCTCTATGACTTGAATGCTTAGTTTTCTTTGCCTTTGAGAAAACCTTTTCATGTCTTGCTAGAGGGAGAAGATTTCCGAGAAATATCAGCCCTGCCTACAGCTGCAAAGTAGAAGCTTCTATATACATATGATGGTAACAAGTTTACAACACATGCCCTGGGGTTACTATTTTAAAAGGGACAACAATAGCACAACGACAAAAGAAGAAGCTGGATATTTTCTACCTATCAGTTCAACCAATCATAATGCAGAGTAGCCAAACTGTAAATTTATCACTTGGCTCTTGGCATCACTGACACAGATCATCATTGCTGAGTAAACTCACTCACAGGCATTGTCTGATGCCATCTTCCCACCTGCCTCTCACTTTGCAGTGGGCGATCTTCCTCAGTTACCATTGCACACTATGCATGCCTCTACAGCTATACCTAGAGCAATGGATTTTAATGATCTCATCATCTGTCTGTCTTCTCCTTTGTACTTTGAGTTTTTTGAAGGGAGCCCTAGTCCAAGTCATGTTTTTATCCCTGGAGTCTGGCACACATTATTCTTCAATAAATGTTTGAACTAATTAAAATAATTAATTCAGTGTGGATCTGCAGAGGTGCAGGGGGAGACATACAAGATCTGGCAAGTGTATGAAAATGATATTTATGAGTGAATAAGTTGCAAACTCCAAGTATCAATCTTCGAAGCAAGTGTAGGAGTTTATAATGAAGAGAAAGATAAAATAATCCCCAAGGTCCATATGTGCCCCTGGGGTTAAAACAACAGTGAAACAATAATAAAATGTTAGCTTGTATTTGTTTGGATGCTGGAAAAGAGTAAGTGCATGCCTCTAACTCAGATTAAATGGATTTACATTTGTATATTTTCTTATCAAAGTTACATTAAAAGTGATAAGCCTTAGAAATAAAATACTTGGTAAGTCAAATTTATTGGGAGATGAAAAGTGCATTGATACAACTTAAAAAGAAGTGACAACAATATAAAGTTTGAAGATACAAGAGAGGAAGACATAAAAATAAATGTGTAAGTACTTTGTAAAGTATGATGGATAATATATTTGGGATACATTTAATTTGAGAATATAAATTTCTTTGGATGTATATATCCCTATGTTCTAAGGTTCAAAATTAAGTAGAAATAAGAAATAAATGGCAATGAATAATTTTTTTTTGTTTTTTTTTGGGCCACACGCAGTGATGCTCAGGGGTTACTCCTGGCTATGCGCTCAGAAGTCGCTCCTGGCAGGCACGGGGGACCATATGGGAACCGGGGGATCGAACCGTGGTCCATCCTAGGCTAGCGCAGGCAAGGCAGCAGGCACCTTACCTCCTGCGCCACCTCCCAGCTCCCGCAATGAATACTTTTAAACAATAATTTGTTCCTAGAAAACCAAATATGTTATATTTATTTAATGAGAATGTTCAAGAATATTTTATAATATCTGATTCCACTTATTCATTTTTCCTTCTAACTTCACTTTGCAAGAATCTATGTTCTATTGCTAGGGTCTATTCAAATAAAATAGAACTAACTTCATTCATATCTATACACAACTAAATTCAATGTAATCTTTAAATCTTAGTCCTTTTTGTTTAATAGTATTTAATCCAGGCACACATTTCTTCTTCCTAAAGACTCCTAAATTCCCCCTGATTTTCCCTACCTTGTCTGATCACTCTGAGCACACCATCTTCTATCCTTCCACTAGAGATAGACATTTGTCAGCCTTCACAAACAAACATTCATGTCTTACATTGTTTCATCTATGCCAATGAATTCTACTGACATGCATATATCACTGACTATCCAGCTTATATTCTAGACCATATTCATCCATCCTAAACTAAACTCCAGTTCTATATTCTCCAAGTTCAATTCTCCATCACCCCCTTGGATGTTTCACATAAACAATAAACTCAATAAATAAAAACCCAAGTCATCTTTCCTGATGAACACACATTTGTCTCCAGTCTTTCCAGACGTCACTCAGCTAACAATCATAAAATATTTGGAAGTTTAGATTTACACATTCATCTATTTATCCAATTCTCTCTACAGCAACTTCTTTGCCTATTATTATTTTGGTCATTCTGTACATAGTATTCAGTCATTTATTGTAATGCAAATATGAATTTATAATACACATGAACAACATGACTTAATTTTTGTCTTGAATCTAAGACCAAGACCCTGAGTTATCTAAGACCTACGTTATCAGCCCCAAAGACACCATTCTTCCTAGTATCTACTATATAGAAATATGACCTACTATTCTTAAAACAGGTAAGAGAAGAAATTAATTACTTATATTCACACTACTTTATAAAAACTAGTAGATAAGTCCCCCAAAGACTATCAAATAACTTAATTGGGATATCTATATTTTCTTTATATGTTTAAGTCCTTAATAGTTACATATCTTAGTGTGTTTATTTCAAAAAGTAATGGTAGTCTCCTTCATCCTTTTTTTCTTTCTTTTTTTGGTTCTGCTTAATATAAAATTCTAGTAGAAAAGTCTTGCTTGGGATAAAAGTTCATGTCAAAACCAGGGCATAGAGATTGTATAGCTTGATTGTATAGCCTACCCCCAAATGCACCAACAAAATAATATGGCATCGTTACTTTTTGCTTAGGCACATTTAAATGGAGAAATCTTATGTATAAAAACAAGTTCCTATCTACTAGAGATAAGAACTCAAAGTTTTATAATACAGGGGTGCTTTCCACCCTGAATATTTGTCATGGGGATTCGACTTAGACCTCATGTGATCAAACATCAGCCATCCAACCCCAAACTCCAGATCTCAACATTAGAACTGGCACAGTTCCCTGCAGCAGCACCAGGAATCAAACACCCCCCCCCCAACCCCGAGAGTCCCTAATATCACTTCGGCACCAACTTGCACAAGGCTAGGTTCATACAACATCCTGATGATGAGGAAAGAGCAACAGCTTAATCTAAAGGCAGGTTGTCCTACCTGATCACCTAAAGGTGACATGCAATCAGAAGACCATCCTAGGATCTGTGCAAAAAACCAGCTAATTACAGAAGACTGACTACAACAACCATGATTGAGTAGAACTTCTGGAAACATAAAAGACTCTACCCTAGCCTTCATCCTAGGATCTGTGCAAAAACCAAGATCTCTAATTACAGAGGACTGACTTTGACAATCATAACTAAGCAGAACATTTCCTGGTGCCATAAAGAAAGACCTTGGATTTGACAATGAATATGTCCAGAGCCTATAGTTGGTCCCATGACAGTATGCTTCAAGGGTGGAAACATCCTGTTTCTATTTAGGCCAAGGGAATTTTCTTTATAATTTTCCCCAATGCTTACTATGCCTCTGTAAAAAAAATTGCCACACCAGTCCCCCCACCTTTTTTATTAACAGAACCATAGACCATGAATCATCTTGTTCTGTCTCATATGTCTATGTCTTCCAACAAATGGAGAAAAAAATGTGGCTGGTACCAGGAGTAAAGTGGTTTCATGATCATTAAGTGGAAATAAAAATCATCAGACCTAAATACCCAACCTAGATTGGGGACTGTGGAATCAAGAGAGGCAGACTATAACAAGCTATAAAAAAAAAAAAAGAAAAGAGACCTGTTTCTAGGGGCTAGTGCACGTGGGATGTATGCTGGGGGCAGTTGCAAAGGGAGGTAAATCCTGGTGGTGGGAATTGCCCTAATTCACTGTCACTATGTACCTTAAATATAACTGTGAAAGATTTGTAATTTACTTTGGTCACAATAAAATTTTTTTTTTTTTGGTTTTTGGGTCACATCCGGCAGTGCTCAGGGGTTACTCCTGGCTCCATGCTCAGAAATTGCTCCTGGCAAGCACGGGGGACCATATGGGGCACCGGGATTCGAACCGATGACCTTTTGCATGAAAGGCAAACGCCTTGCCTCCATGCTTTCTCCCGGGCCCTACAATAAAAATGTTTAAAGAATAATAATTGATGACTAAAAATTGATGCCAATATTATCTAAAACATAAAGAGGTTTTTAAATCAGTATTTTCAAGTTCCTAACAAAATAATATACACTGGAAATCACCATTAAATAAAAAAAAATTGTGAAATTTTACAAGGGAAAGCTCAGGTTGAAATATCACTGAAAGTGGGGCACTCTGATAACATGTGCCCAATATCTCCAATATTGAATTTGAATTGGTTCAGGTTCTAGATTTAATTACCACTTTATCAGCATTGTGGTAGGGGGTTAGAAGAACAGGTTATTACATAATATGACTAGGAAGCATTCTACTCCAACAGTAATACAAAAAAGGTCTTGAATCAATCATTTCTTTGACAACTAAGCAGAG
>PVKC010049961.1:0-10659 GCA_004027635.1 Crocidura indochinensis
ATAGACTACCCAACTTTCAGTCTTGCCTTTCACTTACTTTCCTACAGCAACACCTATGTGTACCTTACTACAACTTAGCTCCTCATGTATTTTAATGCATTTCCTGAACTCTGCATGCATGAATTTTTAGAACCTCCCAAGAACTATGAGAGGCATTCTGCTTTTATAACAAATCTATTAACAGCTTCCCCATAAACCTCTCTTTCCTAAAAATTATATCAAGTAATTCTGAACACAATGTAATTTACTGAAAGCTACCTTAATATTCAAGACGCAAGTGAACTAAACTATTAGAACTTGCTTCTGTTGTTTGTGTCAGAATATTTAGTTCACTCACAGGAGAGTGACCCTTATAAACACATTCATCCCTTTAAATTGTATATTTCCTACTCATCATTTTATACCATCAAATCATTTTCTAGGTTTCCCTAAGGTATTGTGAGGGAATTCTTTTGTGTGTGAGTAAACCTCTGTCCCAAAGCAGGGACAGAACTTCACCATTACTGTCTCTAATGCTAGCCTGGTTTATTAAAAAGCTTTGTCATAGTTTTGTCCAGACTACCATTCTCCCCACAGTTTCTTACAATGCATCACATGTGAAAACTTGGTAATTATGCTGAAAAAGAACTAGTAACCATACTATTTCCTGGCATACTCCAACATTTCATCTTAATTGTTTTTTTCCAGGGCAACTCCTGCTACCATACTAATCTTGAGTTTCTGAGAAAACAAAGTTTATTCAAAAATATTTTAATGCAATACAAAATCTCAATAATGAGAGAGGCAAGAGGGGGAAAAGGAAGATAAAATTAAAGAATCTGATAAGATTTTACAAAGAACTGCAATTTTTAATTGGGGCTGGTGGTTTTTAAAAGACTTCAGTTTCTACAAACTGTAACTCATGGGGAGAGAAAAAGAGTGTGGATGTTATGCCCAGTAATTTCTGTCTTTCTGGGGTACATTCATTGAATTAACATAATGACATTCAAGGTGTCAGAAGGAAGAGAAACCACAGGAGAGACCATGTGATAAATGAGGCAACTCCTTGTTACTATGACCCCTGACAGTAATCAATATGAAGACTATTTCTGTCCAAAAGTGGATACTCATACTAAACATAGTATTTATCAGCTGGAACCTACCTATTTTAATGTATAGATGCTCTTAAATATTTCTACATGCATGTCTTGTTGGTATTACATAATGTGTGGCTAATTGTTAATCATTAGTTAAATATCTAAATATCTAGTTAAATATCTATTGCATCAAAAACTGAAAAGTAAATTCAATAGGACTAAGCAGGTAGGCTGTTACAAACATAGTAGGAGGAATTATTGTCTTGAGGGAAATATGAATAGCTGGAAGAGAAATGTGTTAAGAAGATGGAAATAACATATGTGGATAAAGAACAGGGTAGGAAGAAAAGATCAATTTGAATTTAGACTTACACAGAATAGATGGATATTTGCAACACTGATCTCTTTTTAAAATACATATTTTATGTACTACAATAAAATAATATGAATCATGTTATAGAACCAATTATCTTAACTGCCATCTTTGCTTCCAATCGTACGGATGTTAATAATAAAAAAAATAGCACCTAAATGTTCGACCAAATAATGTTCCAATTTATTATGATAATAGAATCTTTGAAAAAAGAATGTCTAGATTAGGATTTTAATACTAGAGAAACAATACAATTTTAACTGATATTTATGATTGAGAGCAAACTATGTGATTTAGGTAATGAGAAAGCTAAATATCAAGATAGTGAGTTAACAGCTCTGACATCATGAGACCCAGACTTTAGCAACCAAACTTACAAAAGATGCCTATTGAGATGACAGGATGGATATGGGAAGGATGAGGAGAAACCCTGGGTATAAAGGTGGAGGAAGCTAATATTACTAGTACAATTAGTGTTAGTTCATTGTATGTCTCAAACTCAACTAGGAATAACTAAATCATGGCACTTTGCTAAACTAAAATGTTAAAAAAGTGATTAGGTGGAGTCTGTAATAATATTCTGATAGAAAAGCTCTGAGTGTTTAGGTTAGATGGCGGTGAGTGCAAATGATAGAACATTTCTAATCTTAGTAACTGCAATCAGACCTCAATTAAGCAAAGTGAAAATGTTCATGGATGAAATACAAATGACTTCGGGTTTTTCAAATTGGAGCTAGGACTTGGGCTTTAAGTCACAGATCTCTCCAGATCCAACCAAAATTTAGAGATGAAAGATTATGGATGACCCCTTCGAGGTCAACACACAATAAAGGTTGGACTTACATAGTGTAAGTGCTCCTAGAAAACTGAATTCCGACCTTTTGCATGAGAAACCAGGATAACCTGGAGATTTTTATCTGCTTCTCTTGAGTGAATTAAAAGAGAAAGTTTAAAATTTACTTCTAAGTTTTTAACCGGGACTCCCCCTACCCCTTAAAATTAGAAAAATACCTGTCAATCACCTGCCAAAAAACACTCAATGATGAACTAAAGAAAAGAAATTTGTTTCTGATTCAGTCTCTGCCACTCTGTAGCTTGTGCTGTCTACGCATCCCTCTACTCGGGCTAATTTATGCACATAGATCTTCCATTGTTCCCCTCTATTAGGAACCAGAGGCCACAAAGGAAATGGGCTTCCCACACAATTGCGATAGGAAGAATAATGAAAGCATAGAATATACATTTCTCATTCTTCGGCAGTAGTTTGGATATGTTTGACTCTATCTTTGTGAAACTAGTCAATCTTTTGCACTGAGTCCTTAAGTGTGCTGATCTAGTCAGCCAATGAGGGTCAACTTTTATTCTCCCAGTGCATCTGGGACCTAGAATTCCTTCCTCTCACCCCCAGCTGATGACCAGGAAAGAATGGGTTCCAGGCTGATGACTAGAGTCTATTCCATTCCAACAGTTCTTATATAGGAGAAGAGGAACTGCGATTTGTGCAGGGTGACAGAGGCAGGCCATAGCAGGAGGAGAGAGCAAGAGGGAAGTGAGGCTCCAGAGAGAAGATATGTATAAACATTGGGGGCTTATGAATGTCTTTCGAGCGAATGGAGGTCAATAAAAGTGACTTGAAAAGTTTGTAAGTAATGACTCCTTTAACCAGAAATCTCTGTGATAGTAGAGAAAAAGCCTGCAGCCAAGTCTAAGAGCAAACACTAATTATGGGGAAATGGTACCCTTCTTTTTGCTGTCTTTTCCCATATATGGAGCAATGTTTCCGAAACTTTCACCTCAACAAGAATACCAGAAGCAGTTGCTTTATACAGTTCCCTGAAACATTTCTCTACACTGTTCTGGCTGCCATGTGTTTCAGGAACATTGTCCCAGGGGTGTTCTAACACCCATCCCTGAATCTGAACAAGGTCTGCACAAGGCCTGTGTGATTTTCAGTGTCACCCACACCAATGTCATCCTGTCCCTTAGGCAGCTCTCATTCCTGGGAACTGAGGCAAAAATCCCCCAGTCCTAGAATCCAGAGCTTCCCAGGATGCATAGCTCCAGATACAGAAAAGCCAATCAAGACAATAATCTATGTTTTTCTCTTCACTTTCACCCATCATTAAGTTTTCCCTATTTGTTATAAAGAGATTTAGTGCTTGAACCTTGAGAAATAAGTTTAAAGGGTATTAGCCAATCATCCTAAATACACAAGAACTTCTGTCAAAATAGTGATTTCTAACTTAAATGCTTCTTAATATCAAAACATCTAGGAAACTTGCATTTAGGGTCAAATCAATATTAGTCTCCTAATTAAGAAAGTAGGATAAAAACAACATCATTGGGTCTTAGACTCTGATTGATCATTCTGTTCTCTCCCTCTTCTGTCCCTGAAGCAAGTGGAGAGAGATTGGATTGTCAATTGCTATTTGTATACAAGCTGTCTGAGGAGGTTGTATTGTCACCAACAGTCTTTCAATTGTCACCTGGTTTACAGTCAACACCTACCTCCCAAGTCCCATAACACATGCAAACAATAGAGAGCTAAGGCCTCTAGAGAAATCTCAAATTATCCACTAGGGAGTTGTGTACATCACACAGTCAACTAAAGCCCTATTGGCCAGTTGCTATTCTATTAAGCAGTCTCTTAATGAATGGTTTTAGAAAGCTTGGTGAAAAATTAGCATTGAAAAGAATGTTAATGTTGCTTTCTTCTCTTTAAACTTAAAATGACCCTTGACATGGCAGTAAGGAAGTTGTTCATTTTATTTCATACCCTAAAACAGCAGCTAAGATAGTTCCAGAAGAAATGATAAAAATAGAAGTGCTGTTTTGTATATGTGTGTGTGTGTCGCAAAATTTTGTACTAGAGATAAACTGGCAAAATTTTACCTTTGACATCATTCTGAATTAAAGTTAATTATAAACATTCAAAGACCTTTTTTTAGCCTTTAGTCATTTCCAGTTTGTAGTTTTGCTCCAAACAGTAAGCACTTTTTGACAAATTATGTGGTTAACAGTTTTGTTTTGTTTTGTTAACCATTTTAAAAAGCACATTGTAGAATCAGGATTAAAGAGCTACAAAAGCTAAGATGATTTTAGCACTTGGAAAATTGTTGGGTTGAAAGATCTTCTAGCACTGAACATCTTGGTGAAGAAAATGAAAATAAAAGCTTTGTGTAATTCAGCAAAGAACAGAAATACCCAATTAGCACTTGGATCATTTAATTAAGCAAAGTTGAAAAAACTTAATTGAAAAATACTACTTCTCCAGAAAAACTCTTTTTTATATTTTGAGATGTGTTTGTCAATATAATTTTGGGAAAAAAACCACATTGATTTCTTGGTCAATTTTCACGTACAGATATTTGCAATACTCCATTTTGCAAAATGAATTCCTTAGGAAATATGTGCTTCCCAGATTCTGAAACAGTGTATTGGAATATGCACTCACACACAGTCTTGATTGAAAATGTTTCCTTTTATGTCTCTGTTAGCCTGTCTCTTTAGAGGGAAGAAAAGAGCAATTTCATGAGTTGTAAATGTAGTATCTAATCTAGAAATGTTGTAGTCCTTCATAATAAATAATAAAACCAATGTTATCAGTCTAGTTTGATCAATATTTATAGTGTGCTTTATAGTGACAAAGAGACCACAGAGGCTTTATTTAATTAATATTATGAATTATATATGCTTCCTACTAATTACAAATATTTTAGTGCATGGAGTATAGTTTCCTCCACTTCTTTGATTCACAGGTGCCTGGAATTGTACCTGATAGATGACAGAATCTTAATAAGTTTAGCAAAGTTTTTTTGTATTTATTTTTGCCTTTGTTTTTTGGATTAGACCTGGTGTACTCAGGGCTTATTGCTGTATCTTTGCTCAGGTATCAGCCCTAGAGGTGCTTGGGCAACTATAAATGGATGCCAAGGATTAACCCAAGTTGTACAATCTCTCCATCCCCATTCCCATATTTTACCATATTTCATTAAGTTCAGAAGAAATTTGTGTCTTTACTATGTGATAAGGTCTTCAATAAGAAAAGGCTCTTAACTTGAAAATACTATGCTCTGTGTTTTTCCTAGTTATTTAGTTTACTTTTCTAGGTTTAAACTATTTGCAGCAAATTTTGAATTTTTTTAAATTAATATCTTTATTTAACATCAGGATTACAAAAAATTTGTAGTTGAGTTTCAGTTATAAAAAAAGAGCAACCCCTTCACCAGTACAACATTCCCACTACCAATGCCCTCCATTTTCATTCTTCCCCAATTTTGTGTTAATTCATTTTTAAAAAGTTGACATTTCAGAATTTTAAAAGTGTTTTGTCTAACAATATTGATACTTCAAAAACGTTTCAATGAATGTTTTGGTATGCTCTAATTTCTCTAGTACAAGAATAAATTAAACTGTTCACCTTCATCTTTCACATGAAAAGAGATGGGAAATTATCATTCCTTTCTTTGTAATAATAAAAGCCCAACTCTACCTAAAACAGAAAGGAAAATCAAATTCATTAGAAAGAGTTGGAGAACTGATCTCACAGGAAAACCAAACCAAACACAATAAACATGACAACAATTTGCATTGATGCATATCACCCAGTATTGGAAACCCCAGATGAGAAAAATTTCTGAGTGAAGTCAGAGAATGCAAGCATCTTGTAAATGAACAATGATAAAAATTATAATGAATTTCTATTTACAAAATATATAATAAAAGAAAGATTAAATATTTAATTGGTGAATTAAAATTTAAAAACACTACCAAACTTTAATTCTACAACCAGGAAAATTGTTACTAGTAAGTTTTACTTGTGGAATATATATAAATAAAATATATTTAGGGAGAAATAAATGGCTAGAATAAAATAAAATACAGTCAGAAAATTATGAACCAAGCTAAAATTGTTTAACTTTTTAAACTCCAAATTGAACTAATATTGTTTTTTTTTCTTTAAAATGATATTTTCAGGGCAGAAAGATAGGGCAGTGTGTAAGGCATTTTTCTTGAATGTGGCTTGCCTAATTTAAATATTCATTAGACCATTTGGTTCCCAATCCTGAGCACAGCTAGGTGTGACCCCAAAGCTAAACAAACAAATAGATACTACAGTTATGAAGGTTATGTGAGTGTATCAAGGTCAAAATATTTCCTGTTTATTAGACTAGTTTATAAGGAAAATAGAACAACCATAACAAAATTCCATTTTAGTCCACAAAAAATTATTTTATTTCAGCAAACATAGCTAGAACATGACTGAATTTAGAGTGTGGATAATGAAACAGATAATTAATCACCATATCATAGGAATGAGAAAGAGAAGTTGAAAATCCTGGGAATCAGTTACTTGTATCTAAGTAAAGTGGTAAAGAAAGAGGATGGAACGGGAATAATTAAATATATATCAGAAACTCTAGACATTACACTCAAGTAAAACTCATCTGCAAAGGAGGAAATAAAATATGTGACTAGAAAAGTAAAACAAATGTGGTAAATATTAATTAGTATATATTAATATTTTTCAGTTGTATCTATAATCATCTCAAGTATACAGATCCTAAGCATCAGTTCAAAGACTTTTTTCTACAGAAAAAATTAATTAAATGTAAATATAAATGTTTAAAATGTTAAATACAAAAATAATTATAAAGATTCAGATATATGAAAATTGGATAAATGCATACACCATCCTACTACTTATAAAAAGTGAGCAGATAGATCATTTTCAGACAATGAATGCTGCAGAATATAGAAGATCAGAAAAAAATAAACTTGGACATTATAATTAAGGAATTGTTCAACAAAGGCATAATTATGCTAACAAAATCACAAACTCTATCAGAGTAAGCTTAGATAGAAACAAAAATATGAATATTGCAAGTACAAATAGATAAATAATATTTTACTGGATATTTCATAACTCTTTGTTCAGATATTGGGTGTAGTCATTGACTAACTGAAAAAAAATCTGTTTTCATAAAGTACCTTTCTTACAAAGGGAGACTAATTTAACATTTAAATAAACATAAAATTGCTTGGCATTTTAAATAGTAATAAATGATCCAGAGAAAAGCAGCAAGGAAATACACTAAGAGTATGTGATATGGTTTGCACATAGAAATTTTTGTCACTAATCAACTGACAGATATAGTGATATTTCAGGTGTGACAAGTTAATAGTGGAATAGTCTGCATCATTATTTGGTGAAGAATATTCTGGACTGAAGAAACTGTACAAAGATTGTAAGTTTTACTCTATTTTGTTATCTACATTTCAAAATACTTTTTTTTTTTGCTTTTGCTTTTTGGTTTTTGGGCCACACCCCGCGGTGTACAGAGGTTACTCCTGGCTATCTGCTCAGAAATAGCTCCTGGCAGGTACGGGGGACCTTATGGGATGCGGGATTCGAACCAACCACCTTAGGTCCTGGGTCGGCTGCTTGTATGGCAAATGCCACTGTGCTATCTCTCTGGCCCCATTTCAAAATAATTATTAAGTAGGTTACTCACCCAACACTACTGATGCATCTATACTTTCCAGGCACTCTAGAGTATATGAGAATATATATACAATTTCGCATCTAGCAGGATGGTTAGTCAAGCATAAATAAAACCATTTTGTAAATTAGCGTTGGGAATCAAATGAATTGAAATCTGCAAAGCTACACCACTTGAGTGCATGAGGCATAGAAAACCAAGAGTAGTGACTCACCTTTGCTTTTTATTAATCCAAAACTTAGGACACAATTTTACATCTCTCCCACATATCACTCAGAGTTGGACCATTGTTTGTTGCCTTGATTAAAGGTTATTATGCTATCATTTAATAATAAATTATTTCCACTTAACTTTCAATATAAATGATCAGAATTATATCTATTATAATATAATTTTAAAATAAAAAAGAATGAAATTTGCAATAATTAGCATTTCCAGAGGTCTTTCTTGGTTACAAAAAAGGTAACTCATTTATAAATTTTTATTAAATACTATAAAAACGTAGAGAGAATAAAGAGATTGTATGGGAATTAAGAGTATTGAATACTACTATTTCAAATGATCAAATAAAATTCTATTTAATTTAAGATTTATCATCTACATGAAGGGAAAATTCAATGTAAGGATGCTCACAGTTTCAAATCAAGTTAATAATTATAATTTATCAAAATGCTTCCAATAAACATTGTAAAATGAATACATATTGAAAATGTGGATAAATGTTCTTAATAGAATGCTTGCAGATTTCTAATGACTAGTTTTATATAAGAAATGTTCCAGTAGCTAAAACTGGAATTATGCCATTTCTCAATTTAATCCTTGGCACATTGTTGGGTAACCTGAACTCCACCAGGAATCACTTTTAAGAAAGCACACCTTCTAAGAAAGTGGCCCAAATTTTATATGACCAACCAACCCCCACAAATGAGTAACTAAGAAACACACATTATACGGTCATTTTATTCAATTGTATTTTCTCACATGAGTGCAATATTTAACTATTCATAGTGTCCTTGTATGCCCATATATATGTCATAAATCCATGCACATAAGCATATATCATACATTCTAGTTTTTATTGAAATGCTGTAGAAAAATCAAATTAATGCATTATATTTTAATTACAATGGATATATGAATCTTATGAAAGTTTATTAATGCCTGGTGGGGAATTGACTGTGGCATGCTCCAGGCTTTGTGATTTGCTGTTGGAGCTGCCACATTCACAAATGGAAAGGCAGAAATGAGGCTCAGCAAGGTCACTCCCGGATTAGCTTTATCTTTGTACAGGAGGTCGAGAGATGTTTAATATCCATGCACCGCCGAGAAAACTTTGGTTTTACAGTCTCACCTGAAAGACCCTCACATACTCTACTTGAGAATTAATTTACTTCAGAAACGATAAAGGTTAAGTCGAGTGGGATTTGAAAGGAAGTTTTTAAATTCTTCAGTTGTACACTCAGGAGATCTCGGTACTTGCAATTTATTCTGCTTTATGAACTATCACTCTCAGGAAGGTGGGAGGGAAATGCAGTTGTTGCTTTCATTTTGTTCCTTGCTGCCTTTTCTCTTTCTATCTTTTCTGAAACTTTTCCCCCTCTTAATCTCTGCCTCCTTCTCCCTTTTTCTCTGCTCCTCTCACTGCTCCTTCTCTCCCTTTCTTCTCTCTTCTCTTCTCTCTCTGTCCTTTCTCTCTCTTTCTCTCTCTCTCTCCTCTCTCTCTCTCTCTCTCTCACTTCCCCCATCTTTTCTCTTTGGGTACCAAAAAGATTATAGTGACTTTTCTGGAATCAAAACTAACATTTTGGGAGCGATTTCTGAGTGCATTGCCGGGGAAAAAACCCTGAGCATCACCGGGTGTGGCACAAAAACAAAAAACAAACAAACAAACAAATAAAAGTCTAACATTTTCTAGAATCAAAACTATTCTTTATGGTTCTAATAAGTAGATCTTATCAAATATTGATATGTTTTACAGCTAGTGTTCAGGGGCTGGAGATATATTATAAGAGGTAAGTAGGGTACTTGCCTTGTACATGGTTGATCCATGTTCAAATCCCAACACGCCACGATTCCCTAAATTCACCAGGAGTAATTCCTGAGCACAGAGCTAGGAATAAACCCTGAGTAAATTAGCATGATCACAAAACAAAATGAAACGTTACAAAAATAGTGCCCAAAATTAGGTTGATCAAAGTAAGGCGCAATGCTTGCTGAATCCCTGATTGACTAGCTAAGAAATACCCATATTCTTTTTTGTTTGTTTGTTTTTATTTTTAGGCCACACTCTTTTGATAATCGGGGGTTACTCCTGGTTAAACGCTTAGAAATCGCCCCTGGCTTGGGGGAACCATATGGGACGCCAGGGGATGGAACCACGGTCCTTCCTTGGCTAGCGCTTGCAAGGCAGAAGTCTTTCCTTTAGCGCCACCTTTCTGGTCCAAAATACCCATATTCTAAAGGCAAAGCACCTAGAGCATGTGCCAAAACTACTTATGAACTTTGTTCTCAACAATGTTATATCAAGAAAAGTAAAATGACTAAAGACAACTTGACATATTTTCCTATTTCTATCCAAGTTATTTTGCTTACTTTGACACATAATATCCTCTTGGAAGATAATTATGTGAAACAATGCTTGAATTTTGTGTGTGTGTGTGTGTGTGTGTGTGTGTGTGTGTGTGTGTGTGTGTGTGTGTTTATCTCT
>PVKC010049962.1:0-10647 GCA_004027635.1 Crocidura indochinensis
ATATAAAATAATTGGAAAATTCCTTCTTATCATAAGGTGGTTCTGTGCAGCAGAGGGTTTTCATTAGCATCCATCTGCTACAAAATGTAGCATCTGCGTCCCCATGATCTCACAACCAGAAATGTCTGCAGATATTGCAGATGAAATCCTGTCTGTTTGAGGATTATTTGTTCTTAAAACAGGGATCATAGCAGAGGAAAAAGCACAAAGCACCTCGGAACTGAACATGGTAACTACCCTTAGTTTCTGGTGCAAACATTAGTGTCGGAATAAAATGGGACTGTCCTGTTGACATGGGATGAATTAGAAGCCTCTGGATCTAATTGTGTGAGAGTTGCTCCATTTGACTACACAAATAATGATAAAGCACTAAATATATCTTGAAGATTACATCTTTGCTTTTAGTTTCTAAGAAGCTAGAAATATATTTGTACTCATCTCTAATGGCATGAAACTTTTGAGTAATGCATTATTCCTAATTTCATCTTGTCTACCCTACATGTGTATTTTTAAAGCATTTCGTACATAGAGCTACTTCTCATTATTTTTTGAAATAAGGCAAGAATAAATGCTTAGATATAAGTATATTTGCCTGCATAAATCAAATGAATGAATCACATGGCTTCAGATACTCTGAAAGTTATGTTGATCATCTGTCATAGTTAAATGATGATTTCCTTATTTCTAAACCTGGTGATAATACATTGTCAGTTTCTTTTTATTTTTTGGGGGGGTCACATCCGGCAGTGCTCAGGGTTACTCCTGGCTCCATGCTCAGAAATTGCTCCTGGCAGGCACGGGGGACCATATGGGGCACTGGGATTCGAACCGATGACCTTGTGCATGAAAAACAAATGCCTTACCTCCATGCTATCTCCCAGGCCCCACATTGTCAGTTTCTTAAGTACTGCAGAACTCTGCCTACCTGATTGGATTAGTATAAGGTTAGTCATGTTTAGGGCTGTCTCTCAGACCAACAAAAAGGAGACATAAATATGTGAAAAACACTTTTAAGCCTCTCTTTCTCCAATGATGGTGATCACTTACAATTGAGTTGGTTCTGTTGCTCAGAAGCCATTTGTGAGGTGCGAAATTGTAGGATTGGGTAGTAGTATAGTGCTTATAGTGTTGATCTGAAAGGACAATGATGATTCGTTTTGGGGGGAAAATACACTTTAAATCAAACCTTTCCAAAGGAAGTGGGAAAGCAATTCTATCTTTGAATAACACAGGGTTTTCTTTGTTTCTTTCCAAAGAAAAAGAATTAAATTTGGTCTGGATGATTTATTTGCAATAAAATATTTGACATGAGCTAAACAAACTTTGTAAAGCTTTTATGCAACTGCTGTATCTTGCCAAAGTCTGAGCTGTAGCCCCGAGCCAGTTCTTTCTGCCTGGTCCATATGTCTTGGGAGTCAGTTTGTGCCAACGCCACTGTCTGTGGTGCATATAGCACTTAATGTAGCATATGTGTGTGTTTGTGTGTGTTGTGTGTGTGTATGTGCATGAAATGTCATCCTAGAAAGTGTGACAAACAATTTTTGACATCAACACCCACTGGAGACCTAAATTAAATCAAATTTTTGCGGCAAATTGTCTGTTTACAGACACGGAAGGGATAATGACAGCATTTTCACAAAATTGAGAGAGAGAGGGTGAGAGACTATAGGAGACCATTTAACTTTGTATCCATCTGCAAGGCCAGAAGCAGACCCAGGGCAGCCTAGCTGTGAATGCCCCAGGCCAGGTCTTCTGGATTGATCCTGTAGCTCTATCAGAATCCCAGGCCAACTGTAATTCCTGATTATCTAATACAGAGGCGGTTAGGGTCTGTTGAGCACAGATGTACATTTAATTTAATAACCTTGAGTACATGTCTCACAAATAACAGGAAATATCAGATTTCGGCAATTTGTGGTACAAGGAAGCTCCCGATTGCCAGTAGACTTCTCAGGTCTTCAGGGATTAGTTAGTTCTCATCTGGGTGCAGTGGTTTTGTGTTTTCCCACCAGATTTCTGATGACTGTGGGGCACCCACCTAATTTGGATGCATCACACCTGACAACACAGATAACCTTAGAGATACATCTAAGTAAAGAGTCATGGTAACAGGGAGGATGTAGGAGCAGTGTAAAAGTAATGACCTCCAAGCCTATTTTATGAGAATTCTCCATTGCCACAAGTCCTACAGATTAATAACTTTGTGTTTAAGTCAGGTTTCTGGCCTTCAAGTCTGTAAGCAACTCCAGGTCCCATAGCACCAAGAGTCTTTTCTAACACAGGAAAGCATGGAAATATGAAACGGAGCTAGAGATGCTTGTAGAAGAATTTGTGACATTGACTTCTGCCCTGCCAGGGATGTGCTAAGCTGCATGGCCCCTGACGCTTCTGCTTGAGCATCTGGAATTGGCTTTGGCAGGGCTCCTGAGGTTCAGCCAGCAGATGGGAAGGATACATTTATTTATTTCCTGGTCTATATTGTGCTGTCTTTTGAAAGAATCTATTTTTTAAGATCATGGTGTTTTTATCGCCTGTAAATTGTTTCTGATGTGAAACTTGATATTATTGGTATTGTATTATTGATATATAATACATAGATATATATTTGGTGTTTGGGTCACACCCAGCGGTGCTCAGAGGTTACTCCTGGTTCTGTGCTGAGAGATTGCTCCTGACAGACTCAGGGGAACATATGGGATGCAGGGATTCGAACCATGATCAGTTCCGGTGCTGCCACGTGCAAGGCAAATGCCCTACCAATGTGCTGTCTCTCTGGCCGTTATTACATATTTTTTGATATTATTAGGGGACATTAGTCACCTACCAATAATTTCAGCTGGGTGTTAGCATTCTAAGTAACTCTAAGTTATGACCATTAGTTTACAATAATTTCTTTTGTCTTGGTCATCACCCTCAAAAGGCATTAGGGACAATGATCAGAACAATAGCAGCTGATAAGTGCTAATAACCATCTTCTGGCCTCAGACATCTCATTTGATTCTCAGAACCATCTTATGATCTAACAGTCTTATCAGAGCCATTGCACCACTGAGGGAACTAAGGAGAGAGAGAGAGAATAAGAAGGATTTTCAATGTAAGTAAAGTGTTCTGGGATTTCTACCAGGAAAGTCTGGCTAGGTTCTGGGCTGAAATATGTACCACTGACTCCTTTGCTATTCTGCCTATTTTGGGAGATAATTTGCAGTTAGAAAGAGAAGAGAAGGTATAGAAGGCTTTTCAACTACTAGAGATTGAACATTGGAGAAGGACTGTAAGAAAATTTTCAATTGTAGAGCATTTGCCTTCACCACACCCTAGTAGAACTGTAGACTCGAAGCTTCCATCTTCCATCTTCCTGACTACACTTCCACCTTCTATTCTGTGCCTGAACACTGAGAATTGGCACGGCCTGTGTTTATTGGCAATTCATACTAGATAGGTTTCCTATGTTTAGTCATTTCTTTGTTCAGTCCCAGCATCTCCTTTCAAAGAAATATGGAATGTAAGTGACAGGTAAGAGGGAAGTGTAGAATGAACATATACAATATACCAAAAGGAACTGTGAACCTATCATGCATAAAAGACAGTGAACTTGTCTAGTCTCTGACCTAGTCGTATTTGTAGCATATTTCTGAGTGTTCAGGATGGTACAGAAGACAGACTTGGAACTCAGCTTGGTGGGTTTGCGTTCTCTGATGTGGATAGCAACGCCAAAGATATAGCTCTCTTTCTCTAGGGCTCCACCTGGAGGTATGCTTTCCCTTGACAATTCAACTTGATGTATTTGCAGCAGTGTATAAAAATTTCTCCAAGTTTTCTTGCTCACATTAGACACCTATATCTTTAAAATTTAAACTTAATTTTCTTAGGAGTAAGAGCAAAGTTATTCTGCCACTAGAACTTTCCATAATATTAGTGTCATGGAATTGTAGAGAGAATAGACTTGAAAGATGAGGTCAGCTCTCTGGTAAGGAAACTGAAACTCATGGTAATAGTAGCTGGAAAAGCTATAATAATAAAAACTTTTTTTCTTAATATCCCATTCCAGTATTCTCTCCTGTAATATTGCATGCCATCCTTGGATTTTTTGCTAAGAAGGTCGTTTAATATAGACATGCTATTACTAAGTTATTCAATTAAAAGTTGTTTTCTTGTTTAACATTGAAAGAATAAATTTTGTGCATAGAGGATACTAGACATCTGGTACATTTTAGCCATGGATGCCATTTTGAATCAAAAGAAAAAGATAGTTTCTCAGTTCTGACTGAAGGAATTTGTGACCCAACCTTTGAACACTGAAACACCTGAAATATAGCTGAATAACACAACAAAAATGTAAACCCAAACTCTAAAATGGAAACACAAAAGCTTTGTAGAAAATAGTACATGATCAGTTTTACTTTAAGGCTTCAAATTAAGAGAAATATATTCCTCAATGAAGATCAACTAGAAGTAAAATTTATGAGTAAAATGTGAAGCACCAAATCTTCCCTCTTATGCTGGCATTTCAATTCCTCCTATCACTTGTAATGACTTTCAGAATGTAAACTCACACCAGTCATCGTGATGAAGTGCTTTCCAAAATTTTGATCTTTATTCTCTCAGTAACCTTGGAAGACAGAGTTGTCTTTTCTCAATTTTACCGATAAGATCTGAATTTCTGGTAAATTGATCAGTATGAGGTCAACACATTGGTCCAGAGACTCCAGACTTCTAAGTCCTATTCTGTGTTCTTCACTGACTGAAATTTTATTCATTTGAAAAGTTTGTCTCCCAGTGTAGAAGAATTTCCCTCCTCTATATTTGTCTGACATTGGGAAGCACTTGATTTTGCTCACTTTTTAAAAAAATTATGTATGCCTATGACCTCAGTTAATTACTTCAGAGTTTATGATTAAGATTTTGCTTTTTTATATTTTATCTAATTTTAATATATATAAAATCTTTATTTAAGCACTGTGATTACAAGTATGATTGTATTGGTTTTCAGTCATAAACAGAATACCGCCTTTCACCAGCGTAATTTAATTTACTACTGCTTTTATTCTTTCTCCTTAACAAAGATCTCTTATTATATAATATTTTTCCTACTACCCTTGCCTCACTTTGCTCTGTCTCACTTTAGTTGGTACCCATATCTGTATGCCTATGAAGTTTAGCCTTGTGATTCTGTGAACTCATAGCTGTCACTACAGTATCCTTCTGTAGTTATTTTCTCATTCTAGGTACAGGTTTGTTCTAACCTTAAGAACCTTAACATTATTACATTAACAAAGATGCTAAAATGCTAGATCTCTGTTTCTAATTTCTCTTTTTGAGGAGAAGAGATCACATTTTTTCTTAAAAATGTGGCATTTGAATTTTATTAGCAATTTGTACCTTTTATTATTCAACTTATCTGGGTTGGAAGTTGGACAGAGAGTTGATGTTTGTTTCCAACCCCTATCTATTGACTGGATTCTGGCACCTCTTTTATACAGCTGCACAAGTTTTGGGTCTTAATATTATTTCTCATACTTTTGGCATTTCTCTCCCATGCTTCTAATCAATCACAAACTCTGGTTGATTGTCTCTTTGTGTTGCTTTTCTAATAAATAATTTTCTTTGCATTTCCAGGGCAGCCAGACCCTCATCCTGTCTCCTGCAACTAACCTGTCTCTCTAGCCCTTTTTGCATACAGAAATTAGATCACAAACTTGGCTTTCACAAGCACTTAACCCAGCTTCTTTTACTGATTTCTTGCAGAGATTTCAAGCATGTGTTTTATAAAATACTAGTGCCAGGGGATAGCAATGAGTTATATCTTTTAAAACAAGACTATGATTAACTATGTTAGGGAAATGCTGCGTCAAGCAAACTAATGCATGTTTCCTTACTACAGAATTGTAGAGCCTTTTAGATGCCAGTGTACAGGGTAAACTTCCAGAAGGGTGATGGAGTATAGAGTATCCTGAACCCATTTGAGCTGCAAAACTTTTTTTATTTCTACTTATTTTGGCAGTGCAACAGGCAGGATTGATGTCTCATAGGAAACGTTAAAAAACGTTGGTTCTTTGGAATACATTTAAACTTCTCAGACTGGCAATAAATCTCAGGCCAATTTATTTAGACAACTTGGGTGTCTCACAACTTCTGAAGCAACTCTCCAATTTGTTTAGATCTGTCTCCAGTTCTTCTTGTACAAGCTGCCTTATTTCCTATGCTATGACTTTATTAACATACTTTTCCTTAGGAGGCTTAGAGACCTCAATTTTTTTACTTATTATTCTTTTATGTAGACACATTATGTGGTATTTTCAGCAAATCTATTTTGATATGACTATTACAGTTTATTGTAAAGAACAAGATAGAAATTGGTATCTATGTACTAGCTTCTCATAGCAATTTTATGATTTTTATATAACAATAAAACTAATCATGATTACCTTCTGATTGTCTTATTATCCATCCCATTTACAATTCTCTTTGTCTTTATAACCACCTTTCAAGGCTTTTGTCCTTGGACCCATATTATATAGTAGCTGTATGGGTATTTTAGTCAGTGAATGGCAAGGTCAAGACACAAAACCCAAGTTCTCTTCAAAGTAGTTTGCCTAATGTTTGATAGAAGCTAGAAAACCCTGGCCCTTCAAATCATTTACATTGTTTTCCTGGTGGTAAATAACAACTTCTAGTTTGCTTATTTGGGGGGTTGGGAGCCATATCCTGTGGTACTCTGGCATATTCCTAGCACTGTGTTGTGGTAGGAGGGGTGCCATTTACAGTGCTCCTCGGGGGTTTAATATGGTGCTGAGCATTGAACTTACTTTGCTTATATGCAATGCTAGTTTTAATCTTATTTTTAAGCCCCATTAATCTCTAGTTTTATTCAAAATAGGAGAGTTCAAAGTCAAAAGATGAATGGTGGCAGAAGCAAAAATATATTTTCTAGAACACACTTATATTAACTGCTCATTGCTTTTCAACATTTTCAAATGTAGCTAAAACAAACACACACACACAAACCAAACAAATAAATGTGTGTAAACACTTTGACCTGCAGGTAAGAACTAGTAATGCAATTTGGGGCATGAAGCTTAGAATGAGACTCCTCCCGTTGGGTGCTTTTGATTTCTGAATTCTTTACAACTCATTAAATTCAGGATAGATTTCCAAGTGACCACCCTTGAGTGAGCACATTCAGTGCTTTTGAAAAGAAAGAGTGTCTGCACACATTTTCACATCCTAAAGACCACTGCAACTTCTTAGTTAACAGTAATTATATAGGTTATTGTGTAGAAAGAGTCTCATAGGCATCAGGTTGTATTGGGGAAGGTACTGGCTTTAGTGACACAGAGATGGAATTAGACTCTGTTATCACTGCTTAACCAAGTGCCCATGAAAAACATATTGCTCTTTCCAAACTCATGGCTAAGACGTTAGATAACAAGGTGCAGAGAAGGGATGAGAATCCCAGGAGACAGTGACTTTATGGAAGACATCTGCTGTGTTAATTTTAGAAGGTCAATTTCTGGTGATGGTACAGAAACCAGTTCCAAATATAGAACCCAAGGTTTAGGGGTGAATGGCCAATGTCCGAGCAACTGAAGCCTAAGTCAATTCACTATGACAAATGTTCAGGGTGGAAGGTCCCCCTGCAAAATAAAAAATTCAGAGTTCCTATCCCTATTCAATAGATACTTCTTTTTATACCTAAGATTTTCTCATTTTATTGTACCTATGCAGAATAAAATGCCACAGAATACTATTGGTGCATATGGGATAATAACAAGGTATATCATCCCCATAACCTGATTCTAGAGAAACACAGTACCCAAGAGATGTGTATCTACTAGAATTTTCTACAAACCAAAAATGGGGAAAACTACATCTAATAAGGAAATGCCCCTCCAAAATTATACATATTAAGTAAATATATAAAAGAGATATAAATATTCCTTTTAAATTTGGCTTTTGAAATAGTCTGAGGGGGATAGAATCCAAAACCCACCTTCAACAAGCAAAGTGGTCTTGTGACGGTCTGAAAAAATTGGCTTTCAGCAGTCACAGAAAAGGATATGTCCTAGAGTCAAGGCTCTCTCAAAAGCCAAATTTGATTGCAAGCAACAGTCCATGGCAAGGGGAGATGGGAAGGATGAGGATGAGGAGCATGTTCTGATTCCTAAGGAGTGAATAACTGAGGAGAAAAGGAGCTAAATAGGAAGCAATAACAAATCAGGGGTGAGAGAACAAAAGGAAATAATAGAAAAAGATTTATAAAGTGGTAAGTGGAGAGGGGAGAGGAAAGGCTATCTACAACAGAGAAAGGGACTATATATAACATAGACATTATGTATTATATGTATGCACATTAGACAGAAATAGTTATGGTCAACACACACAGACATAGAAGATTGATCATTAGGCTACAGTTGCCAAACTGACCCAGGTGGAAGGTGTCAAAGCTCTTGAAAAATATAAAGCCAGCAGGTCAGATAAAAAAGTTGACCTTCATTCATTCTTCTTGCAATGACTCTGGTTAAAATAATCAATGAAACTTGGACTGTCACACAGGCATTGAATATTGAGTTCATGTAACAAGTGTGTCCTTAATGATGATATCCAATGAGAGCTGGACCAGTATCTTCATCTACAGAATCAAGGTTATGGAACAGGTCATTTTCAACCTCAGTAGTAACTGCCTCAGTGTGAGTTGTTAGCTTATTGCCTTGGTAACCTGTTAAGGTTGCAGTTGGTTTCCTACTCTTATTAAGTAGTGTGTGTTGGGTCTGGAAAGAACCATGCATTCTTCAGTTTGAAAGGTTCTTTATGATGCCCTGGTGTTTGAGTTCTATCATTTGTGAGAAATCCTATTTATGACAAGGGGTAATGGGACCCAGCATTTCTTGGCAGGGTTGCTGTCTGTGGAAACATAAGCATATCCCTTTCCTTGAATAAGGAGATCATCAGAAGTTCATTCATTATCAATTTTATCCAAATAGGTGAATTAATTTTTTGTACTTGTGTATTCTCTTTAAAGTGTTTTTCTGCAGCTGTGTACGACTCTCCTTGGGTAAATTTAAGAAGTTCAGTGAAAATAATGTTAAGGATAAATAGTCCATTTGGTGGCATGTCCCCTTTCCTATATTTTAATAATTGAGCTTTGAGGGTTTTGTGAGTTCTTTCACCTACACTTTGTTCTTGAAGATTATAGGGGACACTAGTGATATGCTTGATTTGTCATTCTTTGAAAAATGACCAAAAATTTTTATTGGTATAGGTGAGACCATTGTCTTTTTATATAGATTAGGGACTACCCATGAAAGAAAAACATTGTAGCAAGAAGGTGCAAAAAGCTTTATCTCTTATAGAAGTAATCAGTATTGCCCATATAAAATAAGAATACATAAACACCACATGGAGATAGGGTAGTTTTGGAAAGAAGCTAACTTGTGTAATACCCATTTGCCATAATTCATTTGTCTGCAAATTTCAGTGATTGGATTGAGCTACATATGTTCTTTTATGGAAAGACACTCAAATGGCATATTTATCAACAATATGTCTGGCTTGCCTCTCTGGCATATGATAGTTCATATGAAGACCATGGGTTTTTATATGAAGTGCTACATCGATTTTCTACAGATTATTTAAATACTGGCATGGCTAATGGTCAGCAGCTTCATTTCCTCGAACCATTGGCCCTGGGTGGCTAGAATGAGATCTTATATGAGTAATGAAAATTGACTCAGAATGCTTTTGTAAAAGTGACTATAATTGCTGAACCAAATTTTGAGCAATCTGGTTATGAGAACTTAAAGAGACAGTGACAATCTCAGGGAAAAGGCTGACCACATATGCTGAGTCACTCACCACATTTCATGGGCATAAAACATGGAAGAGTAGATGAATTAAAGTGACAAGTTCCATTTGTTGAGTAGATTTCTAATTTGTAGACACTGTTGTGGTCAGTGAGGGGCCAGTGATATGACCTTTCTCTCTGATGATGATGTCAGTATAAAACATGGGAGCATCAGATATGGTGAAGGAGTGGATTATTAAGAAGTATCAAAATGCATACTTCTGAATAAAAATCCAGGCAGGCCTTCAAGCAGCAAGGATATATCACTGAAATATCTGATAAAGCTCTTTGAAGGGGCTTTAATGAGAGGTAATATGCATTTTACTTCCTTTTTTGGAATTTGCAGCAATATAATTTCAGGATCAAAATTTTTTTAATTAAAATTTATTGATATATACACATTTATACATACATATGACTGATACAGTTAATCTCTTACAGGTGGTCAGACAATTTTCCCAACAACACTATTTCTTTTTTTTTAATATTTTTTTATTTTTAATTATGAGAACAAAGATGCAAAGAGAGAGGACAAGGTAAGGTTACAGTGGAAGGACAATCACAAGTAACATAATTCTCAGAATAAGTCCCCTTGGTGATATGTTAACTTTGAACTTTTGGCCAACGAACGTTAAGATAAATAAAACAGAATCCATGTACAATTACTTTGTTTGTCAAGTCCCCAGATTATATTATTATAATTATTATATAATTATATACATTATAATGTTTCTTAACAGCATACGAGGCTATCTAAAGCCATAAAACTTATGCAACTCCTTAAACATTAGAGGCAAACTATTTTT
>PVKC010049963.1:0-10646 GCA_004027635.1 Crocidura indochinensis
AAGAAAGAAGAAGGAAAAGCAAAAAAGAAAGGAAGAAAAGGAGAAAAACAGAAGTAAAGGGAAACTACATTAAAATTATAAACTTTCCTAGATAATGTGAAACTCATTCTGAAGACATTAGGTATAATGTCTTCACTGATTTAAGTGAAGCTGGCAGACAAGGTGATTGATTAGTATGTATGACTATTTATAAGTGCGAAGGATAACCTATAGGAGGGCAATAAAGAAACTATGAAATAAGTTCAAAGACTGGCAATTAAGCTAACGCTCTCAAAATAAGAGTCAATAGTGAGAGATTTAGAGAAAGGATGGATATGAAAAGCATGGTAATGTCTATTTTATAGGAATAGTTGAATATATATGAGAAATAAGCTTTGAACTAGTTGGTCAATTATATCTAAATTTACATAGAGCAAACCGTTAGAATTTGAAGTTTGAAGTTTGACAGACAGCCATGAGAAGGAGCGAGATTAGGCCTCCTAGTGATATTCAGTAGGTCCAGAGGGTCATGCCTAGAGATAGCAATATAATAGGGATAATTGTTTAAGTGTTTGGGTCAGATCAGAGAATATGCATCTCAAGCCGTCAATGCAAGGGGATCACCAGCATAACCATGGTATATTTTGTGGTGTTGGGCAGAGCATGTGGTACTGGAGTTCAAATTTGGGTACTAATGTGTTCTTCACTGCTGAGCTACTTTCATGGTCCATGAATTGACCTTCTTTTGAATGTGATATGATTTGTCCATTCTTTATATTTTTTTTGGGGGGGGCCACACCAAGTGATGCTCAGGGGTTACTCTTGGCTCTGCACTCAGAAGTCGCTCCTGTCTTGAGGGATCATATGGGAAGCCGGGGGATCGAACCATAGTCCGTCTAAGACTAGCACAGGCAAGGCAGG
Source organism: Crocidura indochinensis (assembly GCA_004027635.1). NCBI lineage: Eukaryota > Metazoa > Chordata > Mammalia > Eulipotyphla > Soricidae > Crocidura > Crocidura indochinensis. Next base: position 901 of record PVKC010049963.1, read on the forward strand.
CGCCTTACCTCCAGCGCCACCGCCCGGCCCCCATTCTTTATATTCTACCAGTAAAGCCCATTAGAGGACAAGAAATATATGTTGGAAGTACAGAAAAGGAATTGGTAACTAGGTTTAAATTTAGGAGTTATTGATTTCAAAGTGACAGTGGGGTACAGCCATGACTAATCTAAGGAATGGTATGAAATTAGAAAATAATTGAGAATAGATTCTGGGGGATGTTTTACACTAAAGATAAGTTCAGAGGAAGAGAGAAAGGATTCTGAAAAAAAAACATGGCTGATGGAAGTAATTAGTAAAAGCAGACCCACTATGCTTTGTAATTAAAACTACTACATTGATTGTGGAGGCCTAAAAGGTTCTCTGAATAATAGGGCATTAGAAAGAGTTTCCCATAATGACTAGATACCATTCTAGCTATATATGCTTTGATTCTTGAAAACTACAGGATAAGTATAACAATCTTGCATGGAGCAATTATTAGCATAGTAAGACTGAATGAATGTATTGGAGAAGGGAATATTATAAAAAATTTAACTGTTTCTTATATTATAAAAAGCATAGATTTCCAAGGTACAAAAACTTATGTCATTTAAATTTCTATGATATCCAAGAGCCTTATACTCTCAGTATATTCTATTCCACATAATGCAGACATTCAGTTTTATCTATTTAATAAATGGCACTCCATGCCTTCAGTGGATGAAATAACAATGAAATATAGGTAGCTATGATTCCAATGGATGCCAACTTCATATATCTGAATTCTTGGAAACTTGAATTACTTTCGGCTTTGATGAGAAAATACTCTGTTTTGAGGTTATTGTTAAGTTATTCCTCCTATATCATGATGAAGAGTAGCTCTGATTATAGAAGAAACCATCTGAAACTAAGATTCCATGTTAAGTAGCCCCAGTACAAAAATAAATGAGTGCTCAAGAAGACTGAGTCCTGAGGAAGCTGTGGTCAGAGAATCTGTGACCACCAACCAGTCTGGGGCCTGTTAAATCCATCAGCAAGCCCAGTGTGGGGCTGCCAGTATTAAATTCTTGATGATCTAGGATTTGTATTAGCCATTGAAATAGGGGAAAAATAGTTTTGTATCTGTCATTACTCCCAGTACTAAATGAATCCATCTCTGTCTCCTGTCAGATCAACACAAACTTCCTGTCCATTATTTGTTTCAAATCCAGTATTGACTTCCTACTACCATGCTTATTTTCTCAGTAGCAAATGAAGTGAAAGTACTATGTATTATCGAAGTGATAACAACAGCTTGTCCTCCACTTTTCTGAATATAAACAAGTTTATCTCTCCTGATTTCTTTTCCCTTTCCTTTCTTTCTTTATCCTTTCATTTTTGGTAAAAAAAAAAAAAAACAGCAAAGATCAAAGGTGAATTGGGGGATCAAGCAGTCCTCAAAGTCACCTAATTTTCAATCCACTAGACCGCACTTATGCTTCTTGCCAATACCAATATTCAATTGTGTTTCCAAATAAGAAGGAATGGTAAAACAAAGAGTGAGAAAGAGGAACCAACTGTGATAGAGACACAAGCTCATAACACTAAGCCCCTTTTCTTTCATTTAATGCCAGCTCTCATTCCAATGTTTAAATAAAGTTACCTAATTAATAAACTGACATACTTTTATGAGAGGTTTACTTGGGGCCTGTCCTCCTTTTGTCTCTCCCTTTGTTTCCCACCTTCTAACTAACATAGTGCTTTTTACCTAAATGGCACTAAAGAAAGTTGTATTTTAAGGAGTTTTGGTTTCTTTTTTTTTTTTTTAACAAAACAATTTCTTTGTTCACCTGAATTCATATATTTATCCTGCTTGTGTATGTACCTGGATGCTCCGAGTCAATTAAGACAATACTGCTGCTGCAGTTGCCTTTTACCACCTTTTTTCTCCTCTTTAAACAGAAAGCAGTGAACCCAGATGCCCAACCACGGAAGATATTCTTCCAGAAGTAGCATCTGGCTTCCTGGCAAGCCCTTCAAGCGAGTTGTTTGGGGAGCTTTGCAGTTGTCTCTTGGTCTGTCACGTGTATCCGATACTATGGCCTCTCTGGCTGGCATGTCCAAGCAGCTGCCAATTCCTTTCAGTTCACCTTTAATTCTGAGAACTACTTCCCTCATTTTTATTTCTTACTGGACTCCTTGTCTCCCCCGTTGCCCATAAGGATTCCAGAACAAGACTAATTTCTTAATGCCGTCTGCCTGTCAGCTTCCTCTCCAGGCCTTCTCTTTTGAACACTCCTGAAATCCTAAGCCATCTAGTCCGACATGAAAATGGGTTCCTTTTAATAAGACTTCTTAGCCACTTCTTGTCAGTGCCGCTCCTTGTAAACTGTGGGCTTGTTCCCTGAAAAAGAAAAACAAAACATTCCATCGAAGTAATTTATTCTGGTCTGTACACAAGACATGAAAGTATTCTTGACATTTGTGTATTATTTAGTTAAATCGTATTGGCTCCCCACATCCTTGTCACACCACGAACAAAAGAACATCGCAGGACTGGAAAAGATGAGACAACACAGCAACATTTTTACAAAAAGCATCCTCTTCAGGACATGAAAAAAATGTTTTTAAGTAGCTTCATTTTTTTTACCTGTTTATAGATGTACATAGCCATATATAGATAGATATTTGTGTATCTGTATTATAAGTACATAGATATATGTTACTTGTGAGGAATTATGTGTGTGCGGGGGGGTGTATGGATAATTGTTAAGAGCGCAAAGTCCGATGGTAGCCCACGCACCAGGAAGTCATGACAAGGTGCTGACAAGTCCGGCAGCAGTACCCAGAATGCAGAGAAGAAAGCAGAAATTAAAACTGTAGGGTGACATCCAGGAATATTTAACACAGGATAGCTGCACATTTCCATGTTGTTGTTGTTTTTTCCTCGTACGAACAAAAAAGTGCAGATTATATATGAGATTTTTATTTCTCAAGACTGCATTGTCTGGTCTGAAAAAAGACAGAACTTTAGCAGTGGTTGGGAAGAACTCCTCTTGGCCATAAATAACAATGGATCTGAGGCCAGTGGTAGGCTCAAACCACACTTGACTTTGAAGAGATACACAACAAAAACCATGGGCTGAAATGGAATGAAAGCCTCTGGGTGAAAGGAAACCAATTTAGGGGCTGCTTGGATCAGAACAGTGGGAAAAATCTTCTTAGGTTTTATTTTCCTAGCAGTGGAGCTAAAATTTAAGATTAGAATGCATTGCTGAGCACAGAGGCAGGAGTAAGTCCTGACTATTGCAGGATATCACACAACATCCTCCCTGACACCCCCAAAAAGATTAGGATTTTTAAGTTTATTTTATCTTTGTCTCAGTGACAGTTTTGTTCTTCCATCTATCCTTGGGTTAGTTTGATAGTGTATCCAAAGAAAATTAAAAATATATTCAGAACAAAGGGTTATGGGTAGGACACTTGCCTTGCATGAGATTGACCCAGTATCAACTCCTGGTACTCTACATGTTCCCCTGAACCCTACAAGGAGTGACCCCTGAGAACAGAGCCAACAATAAGCCTTGATCACTGTAGGGTATTCCACCCCCCAAAAAGAAAATAGCTTCAGAACTTAGAAGCTTCATATTAAATCTTTCTGTTCACATAGAGTTTATTCTTTTTTACTTTCAATACTTTTTTTTTCTCTGTTGTATCATAGTCATGGTCTTTTTAACCAGTAATTTTTTTCTCTTACAGTTTTTCCTCTCTTATCCTACCTGTCCTTCAATACTAATCTTCATCATTTTTTCCCATATCCCTCACACTGGAATTCTCTTCACACACAACACTATTACATTTATCTGCCTGTTCATTTGTATTGAAAATAGATGCACAGGGACTACTCATCATGTATAAACTGTGGGCCAGAAGGTATCAATTGCTAGGATCTGGAAACCTTATTCAATTATGCTATCTACCTCCCTGCCCTTGTCTAGCCATTATTCACTTACTCAACCTCACTCTCACATCCAACGTTTTGGTTCTAACTTCTCAGTTCACAGTGATTTGCCATTTAGCCCATGGGATTACATTTCTATCTACCATAATAGTTAAAATATTAAAAGAGAAGATTAACTCCTGCTCTAGAATAATTTTATATAATTAATTTTCTTTTTTGTACTTTGACATCAAGTAAGCATAAAATTTACTCACATTAATAAAAAAAGACACAAAATATGGTACTTTATTTAAATCTGACTTTCCTCCCAATTTAGCCCATTTTTCTGCCACCATTGTACAGCCCAGAATTCTGCCCTCAATCACATCTATTCTCTGATCAAACACAACTCTTTCCTCTTGGCTCCCCACACACCCACATTTTTCTATTTCTCTTTCATTTCCAACTTTGTTTTCAGACACACATGTGCTTTCCTAATGCTGATCTTTGAACCATTTCCAAGGTATTTTGTGCACTCTCCCAGGACCATATTTCCCATTTGGGACCAGGCATTTCTGGCATTTTAGGTTGTTTTACATCATGCCCTCCTATATTTTTCTGGAGGAGAAATAAAATGCCTCTCTTCTCTATGGCCTCAGTCTCCATTCATAGCACACTGAAATTAATGAATTCTAAGAAGTCCGCACTTACCCTTCAGCCTGGCAGTGGCAGACCTAGGCTTCTTTTTTTTCTACCACAATAACATTTTTGCTATTTCTGTATGAGCTGACCCTCTCATATCCTCAGGAGTTTTGAGAAGCTGGTGGCTTCATAGAGAACTTAAAGAAACATCCATTGTCATATTCTAGGAATTTCTCATCCCAAAATATTTTTTATCCAAGAAATGGCAATATGGCAGACAATCAGCCTGCAGTTATGTGTGAGATGTGGGGGTGGGGAGGAAGATAGCGAGAAAGAAAGATTTTGTTCATCACAGATGCAGCCACCTGAAAAACACCAGCTAATTAGCAGTCTGTAGCCACACAACACAGCAGTTTAGTACAAGAAGTGAACAATACTTTACCTAATTGAAACTACAGAGCCAACTTAGGTAGGATGTAGGCAATTACACAGATTGGAAGTCAGCCAGGACACGAAGGTTAACAACTCCTTCTCTCACAAAAAGCACCACGGGAACTTTAATGACCACAAGTGGTAAGGGCCATCATCCTTCTGTCTATCCAAAAGGCCTCACCTCTCACAATCTTGTCTCCATCAGAAAGAGCTGGAGAGTATCAACTAATTTGCTGGTAAAAGGAAGTATTTCTACTGGCCCAGATGTAGCTGCAGCATATGACCAAGCCACTGTTCTATAAATGAGCATTCATCTGTTGGGGAAAAGAAAGAATTCAGGTGATGAGAACAGCTAGGAACTCAATGATAGATGCAGACATTGTAAGGACTCCCTATCCTGCTAGTCCTGGAGCCAATATTACTGCAACCTTAACATTTCAGAATGTTTTCCTGCAGGATTTTTCCAATTGCAATGGATTTGCAAATAAAAGCATAATGATTATATGAAAAAAAAAAACTGTAGAATTGGGTCAGGGCAATAGCTTCAATGATAAAGCACAGACCTAGTGTATGGGAGGCAGTAGGCACTGAATTTGATCTATGACACTGCATTGCCTTGGAACAGCACCAAATGTAGCCCAGATGGTAACCTAAACTCCAGACATCACTGGGAATGACCTGGCTTTCTTTGCCTCTTCCCCAATAACACATAGTGTGGCCATTAAAAAAAAAAAAAAAAAAAAAACCCTAGATCTGACTCAAGTCCTGGATGGGACCAGCATATAGAATGAGTTCCCAGGGACTGCTGCTCTGGGAAAACAGTGTCAGTTTCCTGCTGTTACCGGAAAGAGGATAAATGTTCTTAATGAGCCCAGAGATCAGAAGCTGGGCAAAGAAAAAAGAGCACTATGCAATAAGACACAACTAAGATTCTGGTTCATTTTTTTTTTGGTCTGGGAACTACAGGGAGTAAAATATGGGAAGTCCATTTTTCAAAAAAATAAAATAAAATAAAGGGGCTAGACCAGTGACACAGCGGTAGGGTGTTTGCCTTGCACTGGCTAACCTAGGACAGATGGCAGTTCAATCCCCTGGCATCCTATATAGTCCCCCAAGCCAGAGAAATTTCTGAGTGGATAGCCAGGAGTAACTCCTGAGCATCACTGGGTGTGGCAAAAATAAATAAAATATAATAAAGTAAAGAAATCTAGTCCAAAAATAGCTTTATTGCTTAAAAGTGAGAGTACCATAATATTTGATTCCTGTACCTAATTCCTGAATGAGAGACATGTACTAAGGAGTGGGAGTATTCTCCTCACCTACAATAGTGAAGACAGTTAGAGACTCACAGCCAGCAATAGTCTGTGATGATGGCCAAGAAGCAAGACGATTTATCTTTCAAGATGTGTCAAGTAAAGACAAAATGGCAAACCTTCAAAGCTTGACCAATGGATAGTGAAGAGAGTGATAATCGTCTTTCAAAGTTTTGTAAAAATAAAAATCAGAGTTGATGAAAAATATCAATAAAGGGCCATTTCAAGCTTATATTATGCAAATTTAGTTTATAGATATGCACTACGTAGGCATCATGCTAAAGTCTGCATGTACCATTAAGACATAATTATTTGTTGAATTAATTATTATACTCTTGTCTAGTAATTTACTGTTTTTATATTTAAATCTGTATGTTTTGTGACTTCTCAATAATCAGACATGTGCACACATGCATGCTTAAAAATCAAGACCTAATTAATCTCTGGTGAAAGTAATATAGATGCTTACATTTAGACATGCTGTAAACACACTATAAACTAGATAAGATTGGAGTTTAAAAATACACTTATCCTAATATATAGCTTATCAGTATTGCTGAAAATACTCTCACTTGCCAAGTATGTATAAATTTAAGGTTTCGTTCAAAATATATCGTTTGAAATGTTCAGTGATCTAATGCCTAGTATATGAAAATACATATACAAAAAAAGAGACTAATATAAACATCTATCTGTGACTCAATTGTCTGTATGGAGTGTGTATTTTGTGCTTCGTATGACACAGAGGAGACTTAGGAAAATAAAAAAATATATAGAATAAAAATGTAATTTTCTTGGCAGAGATAATAATCTAACAAGATACAAAGCACCAAGAAATAATATTAGAGAATAAATATCTATTAAATATTATATATATGGAACAAGTAGACTATAATGGAATCATTTCCAGGGAAAGGTGGATCTTCATTTAGGCTTTGATGCATGGGTAAATTTTGGAAAGCATAGGGATGTTCGCTGGGTTAGCCTGAGAAAAGCTACAGAATTAAAATGCAGGCATAAGCTGCATATGCTAACTGTATTGAGAAGAAAAGGAAAAGCAAGAAGCCTGGAATCTGATGTTTCAGACCTATGGAACCACTGAAGTATATTATGTAGCAGATGACATACTGAAGTTTTGATTTTGTTTTTGTTTCATGTATCTCACTTTATCTACTGATCCTCTATAGAATGGATTTGAAGGATGCTAAAGAAGGGAACTGAGGCAAGACCTGAAACTGAACCAACATATTCTTTGTTTTCAAAGATTTTTCAAAAATTAATTAACTAAATTTGGAGGGTAGCCATAAAGAGTGTTCAGGAGCTATGTGTTTCTGGCTATCAAACCCAGGACTTGTGTATGAGAAGCATATGCAAAACAACTTATTGAACTATTTTTTCAGGATAATTAATTTAATTTGGGATCCCTCTTTCCTGTAGTGTGGCTATTATGTTGGTGACCAAGAGTAGCACACATGCCTAACTTAAGTACGTGTGCATTAAACGGTGGTGTTTGCCAGAGGGATGTGGATCAGGTGTTGATGTGCATAGGCACTTGGTCACAGCATTCCATGAAGTTTTCACTTCTTTAGCTATAGAGATGTTGCATGTGTTAGCAAAGGTCACATGTAATACTTAACTATACAAGCTCTGGTCCTAATGTCAGCAAAGCAAGAAGGCCAGGATGTCTAAATCTGAGCAAAAATGGGAAGGGAAATTGATTGCTAAGACATTATAACATTTAAACACCCAGAACAGTAGTCGTGCTCTCCAGACTAAAAGAAAAGAAAAACAGAATTTGAATCAGAAATGTCATAAAGTGACTTGAGTTTAAAAATAATGACAATGTTAATATGTCTAAAACAGAAAAACTGTCAGAAGGCTATATTTATTATCCAGTTATCAGTCTAATCATATAATGTTTTTTGTGGATGAAAAATAGTTCAGGTATTTGCCTCTGATAGTAAGTTTCAAAAGAATTGGACTTCAGTCCCAGCTTGAATATGTTTCCAGTATGACTTCTGTCATGTGATTTCTTAGACATTGGTTTATCATCATTATAATGGGAGTATTGCTTCACTTAAATTTGACACACTGGAAATCCAGGCAGAGAATTCAGTAATTTTGTTCTGTATTTAAGAAAAACAGAGTGAAGGGACTACTAGACTCAGAACTTGACTTTACATACTGACTTGAAAACCCTTTAAACATATAGCCTTGATTAACACAACTTCTCCTCAGTGTCACAGGGAGATTCTAAGATGTATGCATCAAAAGAATTCATGGAAATAAAGGTACACAATAAGTTGTGAAGCACAAAGAAATGAAGCCAACCTCTCAAACCCTTAGTACAGCCTTATACATCTCTATGCAGTCTGTTGTAAATGTGTAATGTAGCTGTCCTCATGAATTAGATGTTCTAATTAACTGATCAGAGTCATTTCTTAGTGGACATTATAGTCCATAGATAGAGTCTGTGATAGAGAAAAAGAAGTGCATAAGATTTTTAAGTTTTGTATTAAAACAGCAGATAAGGGGCTGGAGAGATAGCACAGCAGTAGGGCTTTTGCCTTGCATGCAGTGGATCCAGGATGGACAGTGGTTTGAATCCCAGCATCTCCTATGGTGCCCTGTGCTCGCCAGGAATGAATTCTGAGCACAGAACTAAGAATAAGTGAGTGCTACCAGATGTGACCCCAAAACAAAGCAAAACGAAACAAACCAGCAGATAAGTATTGTATTAAAGGAAGAAAAGTACGTTCTCAGTCAGCTTTTACCTAAATGATTGGGGAAGGTCCCCAATTGATTCTCACAGAACCAGAGCCCTTCTGGCACTTCTCAGTCAAATAGAGGCTATTTGGAAGCTAGAGAATGTAATGATTCTCTAGCCTTGCAGTATCAAGAATTGCCCAGTTTGCCTAGTAAGGATCAGGAATCTCTTGAATTATACTCAGTGATCCTTGGGGACCATGTGCTCCTAAGAATCAAACCATACATGCATCTTAACCTCTTGTATTATCTCTTTAACTCTTGGAAATCTTTTTTTTTTTCACTTTATTTAAAGTAAGTGGATCTTATAGTCGACATGGCTGATCATAATACATTTGTTTCCAGACACATCAGAACAAAATTATTTTTTTTATATTTTTTAATATAATCATAGTGGTTTACATGTCATTCACAGAATTGTTCCAGTTACATATAAACATTGAATCAGGGGAATTCCAGTCACTGAGTTGTCCTCCCTCCACCTCCGTTCCCTTTCTGCCTCCCATATCCTCCACCCTCTCCCCGGGGTCTTCTAGATTGAGTGACCCCCCTCTGTTTCTGGTTCATTACTTAGTGATCTTATATCTGATTGGGCTTGGTGTCTCCATTGCTTCTCCCTCTAATTGGGAGGCAGGATTAGATAGTTCGAGTTTTGTGATTTTGTTAGGGGAAGAGTACAGTAATAGAATGGG
>PVKC010049964.1:0-10725 GCA_004027635.1 Crocidura indochinensis
ATGCTGGCCTATCACTAATGGGAAATATAAGTAATGGATAGGGCAGTGTAAATTAGTTCAGGCCAAGTTCATAATGGTTAAAACTAATACATGTTTAATTGTAATGAAAATGTTTATTATGATTTAAATGATTGGAAACCTCACTTTTCTCTGAATATAATTTCTTCCAAACAAACTGATATATTTTATTGAAAACATTCAAATGTTTATTGGTTGTCAGTTACTCAATCAGTAAAATATTACTAAAATTTTATTTTGGGATGATCGAGGGGATTGAACATTAAATAAGACTCATGACTGCTTTCAAGTGGCTGCCTCTAGGTTATTGAGAAAACAAAATGACTGCTCATATAGATTACTGAGTAAACATAATTTTACCATGGGTCTCATAGGTCTTATAGTTTTGTATTTTTGTTTGTTTGTTTGTTTGGAGGTTTCATCAGGTGTACCTAGAAGTTACTCCAGGCTCTTTATTAAGGAATTACTACTGACAGACTGAGGGTCCCATATAGCATTTAAGAAATTAAACTGGCTTGGGTGCATACAAGGCAAGAATACTTTCTGCTGTATTAGAATTCTGCTCTGGCTCAGAAAATCTTATTGAAACTTAAACAAAAAAAACAAGCATAAAACAGAATCATCTAACATTTAGGTTAGAGAGTTTTCAGAAATCTCCCCAAGAAAAAAAACTGTAAATGGGCTTTACATTTCTTTGTTCTTATTTTTTTCCTCTCAAAAGCTTCAGAAAAGAACTAACTTAATTTCTTTTGAACATCTTTATTTTGTCTTAATTTATCTTGAACATCACCATTTTCTTTGGCCTGTAGTCTAGTTCCTGGCGCACAATAGTTTCTGCATAGGTTCATACTACATGTAAAAATATAGTATAAGTATTTACAGTTTATTGTCTACCCTTGCAAATGTGCTCTAATAAGTTTCTATCTTCTGGATTTCAAAAACAAAATCAAGTTGTTGTGAATTACATTTTTTTATAAAAGGTCAAGCTGAATTTACTACTTGTTAATTTTACTTTCAATTAGTGATTGATGCAATTTTGAGCAAAATTCAAAACCAGTAAAAATTATTTCTATCATGTCTTCTTACATTAAGCTTCCTATTTATAATTAAGAAATTATCATTTATATATCCCTCATAAGTACTATTTTGGATTATAATTTTACAGAATCCAAAGACTTTGTTTATGACTTTAATATTTCCCCTATTTTCCTTTTAAAGATGAACTTAAGGGAATCAGAATTTGAATCTCTTGGGGAGGAAGAAGGAGAAAGGAAGGAGAGAGGAGAAAAATAAAGGGAGTGGAGGAAGGAGTGAGAAGAGGAAAGGAGGGAAGAGAAAAGAAGGTAAATATATGTTAGTGCACCAACTAGTCTGGTGATTTTTGTATATATCTCATTCTCTTATCGATGTCTCTTCATTTTTATTTCTGAGTATAGTTACCTAACTATTTGTACTACACCTGTGAACATTATTGAGCCCAAAGAAAACAAAAATAAAGACAACACCCACCGAATTTCTGTACTTGGAACAAAGCTCTTGAGAATGGTATCATCCTGTAGAGCACATTATCTATGGTCACAAACTTTATACCCTGTACTCAAATAAACTAAAAAAGAATGTGTCAGTACACTCTAATATTTGCTGAAAATCTATCAAGAACTATTTAATTGATCTACAGTGAATTTAAATTCTATGTTTTCTAAATATTCCAAATAAAATTAATTCAACAAATAATGTTTATTCCTACTTAGATGCATTAAGATTTTAGTTACATATTTTTTTTTTATCTGGGGGCATACCTTGCTTTACTGATTTAATCCTAATTCTGTCTTCAGGGATCACTCCTCCTGCTATTCAGGGGCCATATAGAGTGCTAGGACTGAATCAGGGTTGGCACTTTCTGAGGCTTGTCTTAATCCCTAAATTATTATTAGGTCCCTCAATACACTAAATTTTTAAATACAAGTTTGTGTTTCTTAGTTTACCTATTTTCCTTATAGTGATCTGACACATGATAATCTTCTAATGATGTGGGGAGAGAAGCTGGGAAAATGTAAGGGGAATTCTGCAAGCTGACCTTGAAAATAAAAGAATGTCTCTGTTCAGAGACTTGAACTCCCTGCTGATATGAATGCAGGTTGAGCTGAGAAGAAAGTCATGTAGGTCAAAACAACCTATCTTTACATACCATCTAGGTTAATAATGATGTCATGTATCTTGTAAAGACTATTTTTACATACCATCTGGCTATAATGGCTGATCAATATAAAGCTGTTTTACCAACATTCTGTTTCCTGCGTAAAGTTCGCCTTTAAAAATTCCCATCCCTAACTTCAATAAATGAAGTCTATTGCTAGACAATACTTTCTTGCTAGGGGTCTATGTATTAGACTTGCAGTCTTCACTCCTCTTCTTGAGTCTGCTCTCATAGGCTAAGGGCTGAAAGAAACCCTTTTCTCACTCTTGTATCGGCCTTGTTGGGGAATCCCCACCAGAATCTGAAATAATAATTTGATATTTCTTAAATGGTCAATAATAGCATTCATACATCAAGACAGGTAGAATCACTATTAAAATCACTAAGTATGCTTCTGTTCTATATTTAAAAATCCTGCATTGTGACATGAAGATAGTGCAAAGGCCTGAGCAAAAATTTTGCGTATGGAAGAACCAAACACAAATTTTATTCTGAGCACTGCTTGGTTACTCAAGTACTGCTAAGAACAAACCCCAAATGGTTGTGGTCCCAAACAAGCCAAACTGTCTGACATGAGAAATGTCAATGTTCATTTACATTTGCTTGTACTTATTAATCATAATCCTACATGATTCATTTAACTACAAAAGTTCAATTAAATCTAGAATATATTTATAACTTATTTCCTTCCTATATCATAATCTTCTGTGTTTTCTAAGACTTGCCATTTTACCATTGTAAAAATATCCAGCATTGGGGGCTGGGCGGTGGCGCTGGAGATAAGGTGCCTGCACTAACCTAGAATGGACAGCAGTTCGATCCCCCGGTTCCCCATATGGTCCCCCGTGCCTGCCAGGAGCGACTTCTGAGCGAATAGCCAGGAGTAACCCCTGAGCGTCACCGGGTGTGGCCAAAAAACCAAAAAAAAAAAAAAAATATCCAGCATTTAGTTTGAAAAAATGTGTCATTCCTATAATAGCCATTGGTTCCCCAAATGTTTAAAATAGCTGACGTATATGAGTTTCATACTGGAAGCCCAGTTTCCATTTCAGCATCATATAATTCCCTGAGTACCAAGTCACAAGACCTTGAGCACTACTTGAGCATTGCTGGGTGCAATCCCCAATTAACTTGCCTCTGAGGTCTTACTCCCCTTCAGATTGCTTTTGGATAGTCATATTTCTTTTTTTTTTTTTGGGGGGGGGGTCACACCCGGCAGTGCTCAGGGGTTATAAGCTGTATTTCTGTTGTAATAGATGTTGGACTTGGATACAACGCCTGGGACACCTCTTGTATGCTCCCTGTTATGTTGGGTATAAAAAGAAAAACTTGGACAGTTGGAGGGGTCCCCAGAGTAGTGATCAGAGCAGCTCCGGCTGGTCTGAGGAGGGCTGGAGATAAAGCATCTGCAAGATGCTGCCACACTGTATCTACCTTTCCTTTTCTCTCGAACATATACCTATACAATCTCTCTGTCTCTCTCTGTCTCTCTCTCTGTCTCTCTCTCTCTCAGTGTTCTTAGTGGTGCCTGAGAACTTTAAGATATTTCATTTCAATTGAAGAAAACGGCTGCTGTCTTCAGATAATCAGCACAGAAATTCTTGGATATTTTTTTTTCGGCCACACCCGTTTGATGCTCAGGGGTTACTCCTGGCTAAGCGCTCAGAAATTGCCCCTGGCTTGGGGAGACCATATGGGACGCAAGAGGATTGAACAGCGGTCCTTCCTTGGCTAGTGCTTGCAAGGCAGACACCTTACCTCTAGTACCACCTCACCAGCCCCATTGGATATTAATGTCAATAAAATATGGAATTTATTTTTAATTTCTATTATCTCTATCATAAGACTATTCTTCTAACAGTCATTGTACTCAACGAAATATTCATCTGTGTAGACAAAAACATGGTGACTCTTATTTACATCCTGTCTTCAAATCTTTTTTTTGTTTTGTTTTTTTTAAAAATATGGAACGCTTCACGAATTTGCGTGTCATCCTTGCGCAGGGGCCATGCTAATCTTCTCTGTATCGTTCCAATTTTAGTATATGTGCTGCCGAAGCGAGCACCTGTCTTCAAATCTTGCAGTTTAAATCTATTCTCCTCAAACAGTCATTAACCTTTTGCAAAAATAAAATCATTACTTACCAAAATACAAGGTAGGTAACTTGGTCTAATAATATGCATTGGATTGTACTGTACAGTGAGTGCAATTAGGGTCCAGAGAGACAGTACTGGGGTGAAGGCACTTGTCTCCAATGACTTGGTTCAATATTTAACATTCCTAAATCCTACCAGGACTAACCCCTGAGTACAAAGCTAGGAGAAAACCTATATAGAGCTGGGTGTGGCACAAATACAAAACAAGGAAGTGCAAGATTTTTCACTTCCTTTCATTTTGGAACACACTCTCCTTGGCTTAACGAGGAACGCTTTTCTCATTCTTCCAATTCAAATATTGTTTTTTTTTTTTTACCTTCCTTGACCACTTATTTATAAACTAAAACAATACACTTCTATAGCACTTTAATTCTTTTTCTTTTACAGGCTATAATAACAATAAATTTAAAATTGTTTTGTTTTAGGGCCACATCTATGATGCTTTGGGTTTATTCTGGCATCAACACAGTTGACCATCTATAAGGCAAATGTCCTATCTTCTATATTATTGCCAGAATTTATACATTTATATGTTTTGGGACCACAGAGATAGCACAGTAGTAGGGTGTTTGCCTTGCAAGCAGCAGACTCAGGACCAACAGTGGTTCGAATCCCAGCATTCCATATGGTCCCCTGTGCCTGCCAGGAGCAATTTCTGAGCATAGAGCCAGGTGTAACCCCTGAGCACTGCTGGCTGTGGCCCAAAAATAAAATAAATAAATAAATTTATATATTTTATTTAAATTTGCAAAGTTTATAAGAACTTTGTATGAGTTCAGTGAGAGTAGACAGTCCTTTTGCTTTATTATCATGACTGCATGATGCATTGACCAAGAAAAGTTATTTTGAGAGAAATTGCAAATTCTAATATTAGTCTATTACACTAAAGATGGTAGACAAAGTCTAAAATTCCATTATGTGATTTTGCAGTCATTGCAGAAGAACAATATTTCTTAATATTTATCATAGAGGAGGAATCCTTACCCACCACAATAAAATGTTATTTTGCTACAAATTAAAACTATGACTTTTTCATATATTATTGGTTTTTTGATCATTGTACCTCCCACCACTTATTAAATAAAATGTTCTATCTGCCATATTTAATATTCCAACACAGGTTTTCTTGCACAATTAATACTATTTTGGCGCCTTGATGTTTCTTTGCTTAGAGCTAATCTGAATTTAGATAGCAGATGTGCCAGTTCAAAATCAGTTTTATATATATATATATATATATATATATATATAGAGAGAGAGAGAGAGAGAGAGATGAATGATCTATCTCTTTTGCTGATTTGAACTGCCAGTAGAGTAAGACAAGAAAGATAAGTAGACATAATCAACAACAATAATATATAAAGTAATGTGAATAAGAGAAAGATGCGATTAGAAACTTCAGGTGAAAATAAGAGACAGAATAATAATTCTCACTCTAAAGAGCTGTTAATATTTCTCTTTTTAAAAGTTTGGTTGGCTTGGGGCTGGAGATATAGCACAGTGAAAGGTTTTTGCCTTGCAAGTGGCCGACCCAGGACCAATGGTGATTCGGATCCCGGCATCCCATATAGTCCCCTGTGCCTGCCAGGAGCGATTTCTGAGCAGAGAGCCAGGAGTAACTCCTGAGCGCTGCCAGGTGTGGCCCCAAAACCAAAACCAAAGGAAAAAAATTGGACTTGTTTTTATGTATCTGTATATTCACCTTCTTGCTCCTTGCAAAGAAGAAATACAATTGGCCAAAAGACACATGAAAAAATATTCCACATCACTAATCATCAGGAAGATATAAATCAAGACAACAAAGAAGAACCAACTCACGCCACCGAGACCTGTGCACATCACAAAAAATCAAGAACAATCAGTGTTGGTGGGGATGTGGGAATAAAGGAGCTCTCATTCACTGCTGATGAGAATGCCATCTAGTCCAACCTTTCTGGAAAACAATATGGATATTCCTCAAAATACAGGAAATTGAGCTTATATATGATCTAGCATTACCACTCCTAGCAGTATATACTAGTGACACAAGAAACACAATACAAAAATGCCCTTTACACGCTTACATTTATTGCAGTGTTATTTATGCTAGCCAGAATCAGGAAACAACCAGGTGCTCCACAACAAATGTGTGGCTAAAGAAACTGTGGCACATCTACACAATAGAAAACTATGCATCTGTTAGGAAAAAATTAAGTCATGAAATTTTCCTATACATGAATGGCCACGGAGACCATTATGCTTTCTGAAATGAAGGAGAGATAGATACAGCATAGTCTTAGTAATTTGTGAAATTTAAGAAAAATAAAAGACAATATGGTAATAATACCCAGAGATAATAGAGATGAGGACTGGAAGGACCCACATATGAAAGTTATCACAAAGATTGTTGAGTGCAGTTAGAGACATAACAGCACTAACAACTACCATGACAATGATAGAACATGTAATGAAATATTTGTCCTAAAAGAAGGCATGGTGTGGGAAAGAGGGAAATGGGGAACATTAGTGTTAGGAAAAATTTACATTGGTGAAGGGCTGTGTACATTCAATGACTAAACCCAACTATGAACAGTTTTGTAATCATGATACTTAAATAAAGAAATTATTTTTAAAATAAAATAAAATAATATTTTTGGTATTTTTAGTAGTCAAAACTCCAAATATTTGGTTGGAGTTTTGACTACTATGTTTTATTCTTGGGTGGGGAGAAGTAATCAGGCCAGAATTAATAACAATATAATAGGATAATAGGTACTGGTAGGATACTACTCATTAAATTGTTATTTTATGTTCACAAGTACTGTCAGCCTTTCCTAAGAATTCTTGAATAAATAGCTCAGCAAGAGAATGAAATTATGAACTCAATCCAGAAATATAAGAGGGAATAAAAATGGGTTGTTCTCTGACCTTGTGGTGGTTATAGTTTGGTAGGAAAAATATCCAAGAAATATAATAATCTACTAACCGTGTTTTTATTTTGTTTATATTTCTCTGATCTTTAAATGTGTCTTCTTGCCATCCAAGAAATTTGGAAGAACTTTAATATTTTTCTTTCTTTTGACTTGTTATATTAAGTTCTTTAATCAGTTTAATGCCATGTATTTTCTATTTGTCTTAATATATTCAGTAAGATTTGGTGCTCAATGAATTTATACTTATAATTTATAAAGATTCATTTAGAATTACTGGTTTAATTTTCTTTCATTATACCTATTTACATCTGCCTCATACTGGCAATAAAATGTCAGTGGTGAAAACGAGTAAACAATAGTTTGTGTTAAAACTATTGATAGAATTTACTTAGCTGGTAAATATAATTTGTATTTCAAATGTAACTCTAATATCAAAATGGAAATTTTTTAGTAATATAGTCTTATAGTTATTTAAAATTTTAGACCTCAATTAGTCTTCCACAGAAAATGATGTGATATTATGTGTTTTATCAAAGAAATTTATGTTTTAACATATTTCTACTGTATGAGATAGCATGTTATTTGAATTGTCAAATATCAGTAAAGGTTAAAGACAAAAGGATGTCATGAAATGAAAGATGAACATTTGACTAATATATGGATATAGATAGATATAGATATAGATACAACTAAGCAAAGAACACCTGGGACTTTTTTAGGATCAAACAAATAGAGTCATTTTTATATGAATAAGATAGAAATACTTTTAAAATGGGAGACTAAAAATAGTACAGTGGGTAGGTTGCTTGCTTGGAAACAGGCTGACCCGGGTTTGATCTCCTGCATCTCAAAAAGTTCTTCAAGGCCTCACAAAGAGATCCTTCAGGAAAGAGCTAGGGACAGAGAAGCCTGAGCACCACTGGATGTAGAAAAAATTATATAATGAATAAAGAATGAATAAACAAACAAACAAAAAAATACAAGTTTTCACTATACATATTACTGAATGCCAACTTATAAATAAGCTATTCTGGAGAGAAAAAATATAGTTGGGGACCAGAGCAACAACATATCTTGTAGGGTACTTGTGCATCTTTCTCGCAAATGACCAGGTTCGCTCTTAGCATCTCATATAGTCCACCAAGCCTGCTAAGAGTGATTTCTGATTGGATAGCCAGGAGTAATCACTTGAGAACCACTGGGTATTCAAAACAAAAACAAATAAAAAGAAAAAAGTCAATAGCAGTTATTAATACTAATAACTGCAATGTTTAACATATTTAAAGCAAACATTTAATTTATTTTTTGTAATTTTTGTATGCCTTTTCATTAGTAGAGCGATGCATCGTGATTTTAAAAAATATTCAACATGATTTACCAAGTTATTCATCGTTGAGTTTTAGGCATGCAGTGTTCCAAACTTTCTTTCTTCAGTCTCTACTCCCACCCCACAGTCTGCCTCTTTGGCAGGCACATTTTTAGGTTTGGTTGTTAGTAGTTAGTATCTTATGTTTCCAGAGTTATTGGTTTCGTGGGTATGTATGTAGCTATCCCCTTTTCACTCTCTGTTGATATTTGTACTTCATTACTTCCCTTCTGTTCCTCACAATCCCAACCTAAATTTTTACCTTTTTCTATTGATCTCCTCCCTATACAATGGGGGAATGAGTTATTTAGGCAAATTCTTACATACATCATATGCTTCAGTCCACTTATTCTCTATACTGCAAATGAGAGAAATAAAAAAAAACCTTATTCAAATTTATATTAGTAGTTTATATTAGTTTTATATCATTCTATTATATATTATATTTAGCATTTACATATTATATTACTTACATCTAATATATATTATTTTATTTAATATATTTTTGTAATATTTTACATTAGCACTTATATTAGTATTTTGCTTTAGCCTTTAAAATACTGACATTTTATAATTCTAATTTATATAATGTTTTCTTCACCTCATTTCATGATTTTACTGACAGAGAGCTTTAGGAATAAGTATCAGTAAGAAAATTTTTAAAGCAGTTTTGAGAGCCTCAGAAAGGGTTAATTTAAAGCTCTTGGCTTTGTATGGGGTTAGCCACTGTTTAATCCTTGGTACTGGAGATGGTCCCCTGAGCACTGCCAGAATTGACTCCTGAGAACAGAGCCAGAGCATCACCAGATTTGGTTCTACACTGCATCCCCACTAAAAAAAGAAGATTTGAACTAAAAATGACACTGATTTGAGGAGCAATGCAAATAAAATAAAATAAATTATTCTATAAATAAAAAAATTAAAAAGTTCAGTTAGAGAAATAACTACACTTAGAACTATCAGAACATTGTCAATGAGTGAGGGAAGTAGAAAGCCTGTCTCTAACATAGGCAGTAGAGGGAGGAAGGAGATGGGGGTACCTGCGATGGGAATGTTGCACTTCTGAAGGGTCAGTACTTATTTATAACTGAATCTCAATTAAATCATGTCTGTAATCATGGTGTTTAAATAATGATATTATTAAAGAATTAGAACTATAGAGATAATTGCAATGCCCTATTGTTCATTAGGGGAAGATTATAATTTTATATACTTTTTATAAGTGCATGTAATATACCCCCCAAAATACTTATCTTATATTAATTTCACATCAACATTTTAATATAATTCCATACCATATATGTTCATGTCATTGAAATCCTTTATTCTTGATGTAATATTAATGTATAAAATTAAAACATGGTGTATCTTTAACTTACACACAGTTTTATGTTAATTTTCAGTCAAAAATAAAATAAAAAAAAACAATTCAACTTTTGGTTTCTAATAGCTATAATATAAAGGTTTTTTTTAACTATCTATTTAAAATATGTGAAAAGTCAATATGCATAAAATAGCTTTTATATTTATAATATATTTAATAATAAACTATGCCCTAAATTTATTTCTAATTATCATTAATGATTAAAATATTACTAATTAATTTACTATATTTACATATATTTTCATACAAATACCAAAATAATTTTTAACTATATAAAAACACTTGTTCAATGAGTAGGTGGAATTAGCCAAATTAAAATTATACTTTTTGTTTTAATCACAATTATCTTAAAAAGAATTCCTAACTACAGAGAAAGTAATACTGATACAAAATTCCCTTCCATAATGTGATATGTTACTGGGTAAGGAAAATTAGGAGATTAAAATTAAATAATAGTACTGCAATAACATTCAGATAGACTTCAAGACAAGAGTGTAACTGCAAGACTCAAGATAAAGAGAAAAAGTCTAGGTGCCATCAATTGAGACACTACAGTCCTTATTTGACCAGTGCCCTTTTTTAAATCAATAATCTTCAACAAAATGTCAAAAATCAGCTTAGTTCTAGAAAACGAGTGTGAGATAGTTATTGTGACAGAAAGTCATGATGGAAATTTGAAAGAGGTTGATAAC
>PVKC010049965.1:0-10651 GCA_004027635.1 Crocidura indochinensis
TCTTGCCCATGGGGCCTCAGGAGGACATAGGCCATGCCAGGCTGCTGAGAGAGCCCTCCACCTTGCCTCTCCCCTCCTCTCCTCTGCTATGTGAACCCCCACCTCTACCTCTGTTCCTAATCTCCTAATATGAGAATCCTCACCCCCTCTAGCCTCCCCTGGCAGATACAATCACAGGAGTCAGAACTGCATCACCAGCCCTGATCCATTCCTTCTCACCCAGGCAACTGCTCTGGTGTCCTCCTCCACACCTGCCTGACCTGAGCTTGCTGAGTGTCCCCTGGAGCCACAGCACACTCTCTGTCCCTGAAGCCAACCCTACAGACCACCCTCCCTGACTCAAGACTATCCCCAGCCCCTTTGGCTCCTGGAGGCTTCTTCTACCCTCTCATGTCCTCAGAGGTTGTCAGCCTCTGATATCCATGCCAGTGTTTACTAGGCAAGCTCATCCTTCCACACCCTCATTGCCACTTCTGAGACCCTTAGGGTCCATTTCCTTGGGCCCCCACTCACCTTTCTTCCTCCCAGATGGTGTTGAGGGCACTACAGGCTCCACACCTGACACTCTTCACCCACCCACCCTCACTGGTTCATCACCTGGAACTGGGACCACACCAGAGCAGTATGAGGTCATGTGGAGGATGCCTGCATGAGTCATCTGGCAGCCTCCCACACTCATGGCCTGGGCCTGCATCTACTACCACGCCCAGATCTCTCACACCCTACATGAGTATCTCTAGCTGCAACCCCTTCCTCTGGCACCTGAGCAGAGCAATTCTCCAGAGACCCACCTGCACCCTTGGCCAACTCAAACACCACTTTGCTGAGTCACATGTCTTACAGTCTTCACTGTCTCTTGGATCCACACATCCAGACTTATGAGCATCCCTCCTCTCTCTCTCTCTCTCTCTCTCTCTCTCTCTCTCTCTCTCTCACACACACACACACACACTCACACACACGAACATGAAGAGGAAGAGAAAAGAGAAAAGAGAAAGAGAGAGAAAGAGAGAGAGAGAGAAGTCCAAGCTGTAGACTTGTGAAATTCCAGTTGTTACGGAGTTCTGATTATCATACAAGTACCAAAATCTCAGTGTTCAGTGACCTCACATAAAAACTGAGAAGAGTGATCATGACCTCACAGCACTGATTCAAGACTGAGTAGGGCCAAGAGATAGAAAGTGCAAGGGTTAAGGCTCTGCCTTGCTTATGACTGACCTTGGTTCAATCTAATGTGGAGTCACTCCTCACCACAACAAAAGAAGTGATTTAATGTGCATGGTAACCAGTCACAACAGTGTCAGGGCTGAAAGGCACCATCCGTCAGTGTACCCATGATGTTCCCACTCCCTCCTACCCCCGCACCTTCCTCTTTCCTACAAAGCTAACCTCACCCATGCCTCACCTCAAAAACTCAGCTGAGATATAACACCTGCTTTGGCTCACATTATTTTCTTAAGTCTTACCCAAAACATCTGTCCTTCTCACTCAGCCCTGAGTCATGAAGATTGTCATGCAAGGGAACTGCACCCCCTTGGGAGGACACTTTCTATCTCATCAATGAAACAAAGGACTAATTGAAAGGCAGGGCCATTCCCACTCCCCAGCCAATCTTGATGCACAGGAGCTCAGAAACTACCACTGAAGGGGCCAAAGCAGTGGTGCAAGCGGTAGGGTGTTTGCCTTGCATGTGCTAACCCAGGACGTACTGCGGTTTGATCCCCTGGAGTCCCATATGGTCCCCCAAGTCAGGAGCGATTCCTGAGCACATAGCCAGGAATAACCTGAGTACACCGGGTATGGCCCCCAAACCAAAAAAATTCAAAAAAAATAAGAAAAGAAAAGAAAGAAACTACCACTGAAATCTGTTTCCAGGTGCCAGGAGCCTCATTTTAGCAGAGTGAAGCATAGCTTTAATGCTGTTTTTTAATTTTCTGTAGTTTTGAGGGCCAAACCTGGTGGGATTCTATGATTAGATTAATCCTGGTGGGGCCAGAGGAACATATATAGTTCTGAGGATCAATCTAGGGTAAGCTGCATGAAAGGCAAACAAACACCTTAACTTGTACAATCTTTCCTGACATTCCTGGTTTGTTTTGAAAATCTGGAATCAAGATGTTGGTAAGAGAAGACTGAAGCTTATCATGATCTCCAAGGGCCTTGGAGCTCACAGGTTAATGGATTGAAACTCTCAGGGTTAGCTTCCCAGAATGGAAAGACCACACACAGCCAGGGTTATTAGGAGAGTCAGATCAGCTCCCAAATGTCAGTGCAACTTGGGCAAAACACTAAACAAATATTAGTGTTTCTGAAATTAAAAAAAATCTCAAATCAACTCATTTTTTACTCTTAAAATGAGTTTTGCTAGATGTTCCACAAAGTAGAACAACTGTTTCTGAGCCATAAGATTCTTACTTAACTGTACCCTCAATAGCAAAAAGCTAGGAAATGACAAATTTACAAAACCAAAGCTATTCCTTCATAGGAACTGAACTGTGAGACCTGAGTTCAAACTCTATGGAGGTGCTCAAACATCTCCACAATCTGGACCACAGAAGTTGTTCTACCATATCTGTTAAATGAAAAGATGACTCTGTACACTCGTAGATACACAAGTGCAGTCTGCTCACTCAAGTGCAGCAGTCTGTGATTGATTCCACTGAAACTATGCTTAATGCCAGTCAGAAAAATGTTTAGGACTATGTAATGTGAAAACCCAATAATTGCATCATTGTTATCAACCCCAAATTGAGACACTTTGAACACACACATGTACACACATGCATATACAATGCCTGGGTTGTTTCTATTAAAACTAAGAACCTTGGGGCCCGGGAGATAGCATGGTGGTAAGGCGTTTGCCTTTCATGCAAAAGGTCATCCGTTCAAATCCCGGTGCCCCATATGGTCCCCCGTGCCTGCCAGGAGCAATTTCTGAGCATGGAGCCAGGAGTAACTCCTGAGCACTGCTGGGTGTGACCCAAAAACCAAAAAAAAAAAACAAAAAAAACAAAAAACAAAAAACCTAAGAACCAGCAGAAGGCAATTGAGGCAGCATTCTTTGAGGGAGGACTGATGGCCCCCAAGAAGTGAGAAGCCCAATTATATGTAGACTCCATGTCTTTCCCATGATGATACATTACTCATGGCAGAACTGAAGACTCATATGTTGAAGTCTGTCTACTGTTAGTCTCATTATCACCTTTTGCCACATCTCTCATTACTACATGCAATAATAGTTCTTTTATTTATTTTTAAATGTTTTCATTGAGATCCAGAGCCATAGAACAGAAGGTATAGTGTTTGTCTTGTATGGATGGGGCTGAACCAGGCTCATTCATCCCATATGGCCTTCTGAATCCATCAGGAGTGATCTCTGAATGCAGAGCCAGGAGTGGCTCCTGAGCATCACAGTGTGGGCCCTCAAATAAAGGTTTTATTAAAATTTTGTGGTTTGAAATATTATTAATAATCATTTTTCAGGCACATAATTCCTACACCTCTCCATCACCAGTGAACCCCCCCAAGGATTCCAATACACTTCCCTCTCAACACCTCCACCACAATCACTGTGTGGATCAATTCTTTCATTGAGTTGACACTGGGCTTTTGTTGCTTTCTTGTTTTGTATCTTTAATCCACATATCAGAGAGAACTTTCTATATCTATCTCTTTCCTATGGACTTCACTCAGTCTGATATCCTCTACTTCCACTCATGCTGCTGCTAATTGCATGATTTTATTCAATAATAGTAGTTGCAGAGAGTACTGCCATACAGGCACCTCACAGATGCAATGCTGAACCATAACACAGAGCCTGACTGATGAAAGATAAGCAGTGGTTCATCTGTGAGTAGGGTTGAGTCATAGTCCACTGAGAATGAAGCTTTGTTGCCAGTATGGTAGTTAGGGCACCACGTCACACCCCAGTCTGAAAGAAGTATGATATTAGGTTGAGAGCAGGAGGATCTTGGTATAATATAATGTTATAAGAGCACAGAAGAGGGAGGCTATTTCTAATGTCCTTGAGAGGCACTTGGGAAAGGCTTCCCAGAAGTGAACTATAGTACTGTGTTCTGAGTTCAGTGAGGTGTGGACTAGAGAGGATGTGCCAGGTGCTAAGACCTAGGACAGACACTTGAGAGATGTGAGTTCAATTCATCTCAATAAAATCCCATGTTGGGAACTAAATGATCATAGGTAAAATATGGTATAGCTTTAATCTCAACAGATAATAATAATAGTGTCCATAAATGTTTTGTTGTAACAAGTTGACTCCCTTACTCTAAAAAAATAAATAAAAGGACAAATAGCACTAGGGTAGGACACTTGCCTAGCATGCAACTGACAGAGATTCAATAGCCAACACCCAATATGGTTCCCCCAGTCACACCAGGAGTGATCCCTAATTACAAACCCAGGAATAAGCCCTGAGCACTACCATGTGTGACCCAAATATCAAAATAATAACAATAACAAAATTAAATATTTGTATTTTCTTTAAAATGAAATTAAAAATTGGGACAGTCATTCCAATTGAGTAAAATTGCCTGAACAAGTCTTAGTGATGGGAAACACTCCTTCAGAGGAACAGTTAGATCAAATGGAGCACACAAAGCTGAATTAACCTGAACTCTTTGGGGGAAATGGAAGAAGACTCTCTCAGCTCAGTATACTGGACATATGAAAGCTATTAAAGGGATACCTACTTAAGATAAAAATAGAGGCCTCAGCTCTAATTGCTTGGTGAAGTAACTCACACAAGGAATTTTGACCTCTGGCGCAACAAGTGGGCAGATCTTAAAACAAACATCCATATGCTGCCTGGCAACAGGGACAATAGCCACAAGCTGATCTGAAGTCCTAGCCTGGACCTTGCAGGCCTGACCACACCTTTTGCCTGTTAGTGGCCCACTAAGATTCCAACTCTGAATGGTCTGCAAATGCCAGCACAGAATAGTCCCAGGCTGGAAGCCAAATTTCCCCTACTACAATGACTTTCATTTTCATTGAGTTGCAAAGCTCAGTTCTCTAGTCTGTTTGCTTGTTTTATTTGTTTGTTTGATTATTTGCTGGGATACTTAGTAGGCAACAACAGAAACCCACGTGGCCTATATTAGTCAGCACAGAGAGGAGAAAAGCAGCTTTTTTTCCCCCCTGCAACTGGATTCATGCCTCAGGGGATCTTGGTTGCTCTCTTTGACTCAGGAACAAATTCCAAGGCTAGCTGACTTTGGCTGTCAAACAGAGCAAAGTAGGGAAGTAGGACTAGAAAAGAAAGCGGACATTCCTCAGCTACTCTCCACTAGGAAAGGCTCATTCCAGATGGAACTCCTTGAGCCTGTAAGTGAGTTAAACCATTTTCAGAAAATAGGAGGTGTAAGCAGTGAGGACAGCCTAGCAAGTGGTTAGACTGTGTTAACCCCCCGAGAACCTGCTTCATTATCTGCAAACAGTTGTGTTGGGGATCCTATCATTCTACAGCTTTAATAATATGATTATGAGAAACTGTTGGATAAGAGAGACAGAGAGAAAGAGAGAGAAAAAGAGAGAGAGAGACAAATGGGAAGCAAGAGTTTGTCCTCTCTAACCACACAGATCTGGGTCTTAATTCCAGTTGAGAAACTCCAGGCTAAGCTACCTCACCTTCCATTCTGGATCTTTCTATGTGTTAAATGGGTATAAAAGTGATACCTGCCATAAGATGATAGTAGGTATTAACTGAGTGTGTTTATAAAATATTCGGCTTATTGCCTGGCTATTGAGTGAATAGCAGAGATTTTCATTAATACCAAGCACCATTATTTCTTCTCTTTCCTTTTTTCTAAAAACAATTTGAGCCACATCCAGCAGTGCTCAGGGCTTACTCCTAGCTCTGTGCTAATTGATCACTTCTGGAAGGACTCTGGGGTTCCTATGGACTGCCAAGGACAGAACCTAGGCCCACTGAGCACAAAGCACATGCCCTACCTGCTGTACTATCGCTTCAGACCGCAATGGTCATAACTTCTATACACTGAATACCAATACTCAACATTTTCTTTCTCAGAGAGTCGAGTACCAAAATGATCATTGACTTGAGAACATTAAATATAAATGTCAATCTTTTTCCAAAATGAAGAGACCATGCTTTGGTTGGTTACTTAATGGCCTTTTCTTTTATTTCAAATGCTTGGCTTGTTTGGGTCTATGTTCCAGTTCATTATAGGAATAGGTTTTTTGGCAGCAAGATTATGAGTATAACTGTAAAAGATTGTGAATTATTAAAGCACTCAACATTACTTATGAAGAGGATTGTGCACAAAAATTCCAAGTCCTGCCAAACAATTGCTATCTTTCAGCAAGGGTTCCATGGTATTTAAGTTCATTATTAGGTGTATGTTTAAAAGAGAAATCGTAATGTCAGAACTTTTATGGACCCTTGAGTTATAAAACCATGCCAACTTCAATCTCTGCAGATGGATAGACTAAAATGTCTCAGATAGGAAGTGAGAGGGAATTCAGAAAAAAACAATGAGATAGAACCAAAACCACTACATATATATACATATGATATGTACATGATCATTCAAATGGCCAGCTTCTCAAAGAAACATTTAGAAACATTTAAATGATGTGAAGAACAATAAGCTTCTTACTTTCTAGGATGACATTCAAGTAACCAAAATGGATATTGGACTGAAAGAATCATGAGAAAGCACAAGGGGCTGAGTGCAGTCTCTACATGGCATGCCCCCATCTCTGACCACTGAGCCAGGTGTAGCCCCTGGCCACCCAAAACAAAAGAACCAGATAAGAAAGACAAAAATCACACACACACACACACACACACACACACACACACACACACACACACACACACACACACTGGCAGCAAGTTTAATCTTTGCAAATACTCACAGGCAGTGCTATGTAATGAAAAGAAAAAGTTCTCGTGTCAGACATCCAAGTTCAGCTTCGCAGCCAGCTGAGTGTCATGAAACCAATTCCTTATAATTGTACTGAATCTCAGTTTCCTCAACAGTAAAATGAGAACAATAACAGTATTCTACCATTGTATTTCATCTCACTTTTTCAAGGATAAAATATCAATGAAAGGGCTAGAGAAATAGGACACTTTACTTATACACAGACAATCTGGGTTTGATCCTTGGCATCAATTATGGTCCCCAACCACAACTAGGAATGATCCCTGAGTGCAGGGCAAATATAACCTCAAAAATACAAAAACAAAAATTTCAATGAAAGAGAAATAAATTTCAAATGGAAATTGATGCCAAAAATATGAGTAGCCCCAATAGTCTTCAATTTGCAGAAAAAATGGTTATGTCCTATATAATAAGGGATTTTTCAGTTATATACTATTTAATCCTGCTACTTAAAATTCTCACCATATTGAAGGATGACTAACAGTTATTCTTTAACACTTATCAAAATATCCAAAGAAACCAATGGACTATCATCTGTTAACTTCAAATAATGTACAATAAGCTCTTTAACACAACCAGGAAACTTTATTCCTTAGAAAGAATTTCAACAATTTTAAGATATTGAGCATAACAATAAATACCAGGACAATTAATCTTAGGTGCCTTTTTTGAGTTCAGACGCAAATTCCTCTTTGTCATTTAACCTTCCTAGGTGAAAACAAAACAAAACAAACAAATAAAAAACACTATAAAGTGAAATTTTGTAAGGCAGTTCATTGAAAAGAGCATTAGAATCAAATAGACCCTTATTACCTTCATGACCTGCACATGGATATTTTACCCCTATGATCTTCATTTCTCATTTATAGAACTGTCCTCACAGTCTGTTGCCAAATTCCAAAATAGGCAGCTCTTACGAGGAAACAATGAAATCCTACACAAATCATTTAGGGGTTGTTCAATAAATTAACAAATAATGGTTTATTATTCTTCTATCCTTATTTTCAATTACCTTGATCCTGGAGATTTTTCCAAATGATATCCAAGGCAAGAAACCTCTATCTAATCTAGATTGTTCTTTACTAATCTATTGATTGTATTTTTTGTAAAGTGATATACTTTTTATTGAAACTTATTCAGAAAGATTAAAGGAGAGAGAGAGAAGTATGTGTTCAAGAAAGGACACAGACTGTTCGTGACTGAAAATAAGCAAGCAGAGAAATAGAGAAAAGCAAGTGCAATACTTGTTCAATGGAGAACAAGTGCTTGAAGAAGTGCTTGATTGTTTTCTATTGATTGTCTTTCTGCTACACTAGCAAGCACACCTTTAGCTCTCTAGTCTATGAGATAATGTGAAGAAATCTTATCTAAACATATCTACTCTATCTGTCACTAGAAAGATATATTTAACCACTGGCCAAATGGAAATCAACCTGCTTCTCCAAGACATTAATGGAAAATATGGAGATGAGTGCTCATCTGGTTTAATATTTGGAAATATAAACATAATTGCCAGAGATATGGAGAAGAAAATGATTCAAATTTGTTGGATTTAGAATCCTGTCCCAGCATAAGAACAGAGAATAATTCAACATCCAAAACTACAAAAATTATTAAACATTTTCTAAAAGCAGTGGAAGGCTGAAACTCAACAGGTAAAATAAACTACATTGTGATTTGATTATTAAGCAATGTTTTTAATTATTTATGTTGTTTCTCAATGATTCGGATTTGGTGAAAATTCCAAACGATGATTCATTCACTAACTGACTGTCTGAAACCTCAAGATTACGAGCTGGAGCGATAGCACAGCGTTTGCCTTGCATTTGGCCAACTCAGGACGAAACCTTGCTCGTATCCCGGCACCCCATATGGTTCCCCAAACCTGCCAGGAGCGAGGTGACTTCTGAGCGCAGAACCAGGAGTAACCCCTGAGCGCTACCAGGTGTGACTCAAAAAAAAAAAAAAACAAAAAACAAAAAAGAAAAAAGGAAAAGAAAACTCAAGATTAGAGCAAAACACCAAATGGAAAATATTTTAGCTTTCTAATATCTGTCGGGGAATTGATTGTCACTAAAACTATATGGAAAATATGCATAAATTCATAATTTTTAAACATTTGGTATTAAGAACATACACAGTGACTGTGATAGAGAATGTCCTATTAGTCTCAGAGATGTGTGCCTGGCATTAACACACCAGCAAAGTAGTTATTCGTAAGAGGGGGATGCATGGGAAACAGGGATACGTAAAGACATACAAGGGGAATGTGCAGGGGTGAAAGGATAATAGCCTAGAAAGTTACAAGCTATGCAGAAGAGAAACAGCTTACATTACACACAGTCAATCACTCCCCAGCATCCAAGGTCCCCTGAGTCTTTTCAGGAGTGATCCCTGGGGAGAGATCCAGGAGTAAATCTTAAACTCTGCACACCACTAGATGTGGCCTCCAAACCAAAAAAAAAAAAAAAAATTAAAAAAATTAAAATAAAATCTAAAAACCACATGAATCTAAAACATCTGGCATTAATAATTTACTTTAGGTACTTTAAAAATGATGCAAGCCTGGTGAGGTAGAATAGGCAATAAAGCAGAATCTGCCTGAAGTCCTAATGTAACAGCATAAATTTGCAGGGTTCTAAATAAAAGTGCACAATAAAAAAACGAACCAACAACATCATCAACAACGACAACAACAACAAAAGATGGCTGCATAATGGCCATTAACTGTCAATTGTTTTCTGTTCTTTATTGTTCTTGGTAAGAACTTTAATCCTAGGACATATTGTCTTTTCTCACTTTCATCTGAAGAGCCAGAAACAAGGGCAAGGGGAGGCAACTGAATAAGCACTGCCAGGGGTGGTCCCCAAAACAAAGAAAGAAACAAATAAAACTAGGCCTATTAACATAATCAAATAAATTCACAGAATCAATATTAAAAAGTGCTTGTCTGTCCATTTTTTGGGAGGGTGTGTGTTACACACCCAGTGGTACTCAGGGATTACTGGTTTTGAGCTCAGGAATTAGCACTGGTGGTGTTCAGGGGGCCATACGGGGTGCCAGGGATCAAACCCAGGTGAGTCACATACAAGACAAGTTCTTTACCTGCTATACTACTGCTTCAATCCCCTCTATTCATTTTTCATTTTTAAAGGAAGATTTCTAGTGCTAACTATTAGCACCAGCTCAAGTAAATTAGGAGTCCAGAAGTTCTTCTCTCCCATATGTGGATATTGAGCATCAAAGTAGGGAATAACAAATGCCCCAAAGTAACAGAAACTGAGAGCTGGTCTTCAGTAGGAAGTTGACTATGGTGATGGGGAGGAGCAACAACAAAATTCTGGCTACCAGTGTCGACACTTGCTACAGACCAAGTTGTATGATTCTGATCTATCTTTATGAATAAAATATTATGAGTATATGCAAATCTAAAGGTACATGAGGATCTGTGGTACAAGTACAGTGGGTAGGGTATTTGCATGCTGACCTGGATTTGATCCCCTACATCCCATATGTTCCACCGTATACTTCCAGATGTAATTCCTGGCTACAGAGCCAGAAATAACCCCAGATCATGCCAAGTATGACTCGAATTCCTCTCCCACCACAAAAACATAAAAGCTTGTAAACTCTTGTTATTTTAGACATAGTATTAGCACGAGAACATGCATATTCCATGCATATTACTATATTACTATGACCTAGTCATAGTAATGAGGTTC
>PVKC010049966.1:0-10645 GCA_004027635.1 Crocidura indochinensis
ATAATGATAATAAGCTCCACTCGTATTTTCCCTTTTCCTTTTCTTCTTCCTCTTCACCCCTCTCTCCTTGACTCAGACCCCCTTTAATACTTGTTTGTGGCAGGAACATAGAGATAACACATAGATGGGGCCAGAGCAATAGCACAGCAGGTAGGACCTTTGCCTTACACACAACCAATCTGGATTTGATTCCCAGCATCCTATATGGTCCCTGAGCCTGCCAGCAATGATTTGTGAGCAGAGTCAGGAGTAACCCTGAGTGCCACCAGATATGGCCCTAAAACAACAACAAAAAAAGTAACAAAAAGAGCTAAGCACATATTTTGAGTATGGCCCAAATTCAGTCCTCAGCACTGCATAGTCCCCAGAGCATAGCAGGAAGCAACAGCTCCTCAGTCCCAGGGAGAAAGTAGCCCCACACACCACATGTGGAAGTGGGAGGGGGGAAACAGATGACATGTTTGTTGTTCCTAAAAAATTAATAGTGAAGGGGCCGGAGAGATAGCATGGTGGTAAGGCGTTTGCCTTGCATGCAGAAGGTCGGTGGTTTGCCTGAATCCCGGCATCCCACATGGTTTCCTGAGTCTGCTAGGAGCAATTTCTGAGCATAGAGTCAGGAGTAACCCCTGAGCGCTGCTGGGTGTGACCCAAAAACAAAACAAAACAAAAAAGTTACTAGTGAAAGGAAAGGAGGCATTTATTAAAGTCCTTCTGTCAAGTGTTTGCTTTCTTGAAGCTGTTCTTCGAGGGGCAAGAGGACAGGTGGCCTCTTGAGCAGTACCCTGCGGACCTAAGGCCATTCCCACGATTCTTGGCTGGGTTCTGCTCAGGCTCTGCAATGCTAAGGACCACCAGCGCCATCCCAGCAATACTTGGGAGTCTCCATAGCTTCCAGTGCTATACTAGGAATCCTCAGAAAACTATTAGGCGTTGGGAACTAACCTAGGGTGGATGCATGCAAAGCATGCATCTTAAACACTGAATAGCCAATGATCTCTCTGGTCCCTGAGGCTCTGTTCTCTTTTTTGTTTTGTTTGTTTGTTTGTTTTTTGTTTTTAAGTCACACCTGGTGGTACTCGGGGGTTACTCCTGACTCTGTGCTCAAAAATCACTCCTGGCTGGGGACCATATAGGATGCCAGGGACTAAACCTGACTTGGTCATCGATAAGGCAAATATACTCCCCAAAGTGCTAGCACTCTGACCCTAAGGCTCTGCTTTCTTTTTTTTTTTCTTTTTTTTTTTGGGGGGGGGGTCACACCTGGCAGCGCTCAGGGGTTACTCCTGGCTCCATGCTCAGAAATTACTCCTGGCAGGCACGGGGGGCCATATGGGGCACCGGGATTCAAACCGATGACCTTTTGCATGAAAGGCAAATGCCTTACCTCCATGCTATCTCCCGGGCCCCAGGCTCTGCTTTCTTATATTTTCACCCCCACTGTAGAATTACAACAGGTCAGAATCATAAGGAATTTAGAGAAAAGTCTGTTCTATTTCTTTCCCTCTCACTTCACAGAGGGGACAGCTGCCCAGAAGGGAGAGTGACATTGTACATGATCATCACCCTTTCCTTCATACGTGGAATCTTGCCTGTGGATGTGTACATAATGGGAGTGACCCCCAGGGCTGTGCTTGGCCAGACATACCATTCTGTGTTGTTGACTGCATCCCCAAAGCCTGGCGTGTCCACAATGGTGAGCCGCAGTCTCACACCCTTTTCTTCTATGTCCACCGCGTGTTTAGTGATCTCCACAGTTTGCATGATGCGTTCTATGGAAAGGAGAAACTGAGGCCAGGGCCTTCTCTGAGTGAACAAACTGCCTATCCCAACCTGCTTTGTTGCCCAGGCTGCTGGTACATGCTGCCCCCCTTTCCCACTCTGAGGCTCCAGGGGGGCCAGTTCTCTGGGAACCAGCAAGTAGCACATTTCCCAACACAGGAAATGCCGGTGGCTGTTGGCTCTGGCCCCAGCATCTTCTCTGCTCCCGGCAATTTTCTTGGATTCCTGGAATCCTTTTGGGGGTCAAAAACTCACCCAGAGAACAGGATTCTGGTCCTGCCCTCCTTCAGCACCCAAATCTTTAGGGAATGAGTTGGTGAGTTGCCAGGCACAACAGGCCACAGAAGGATGCTGTTGGTCTCGCTAGGAAGCCTCAGCTTCGTTCAGGCTGGGGAGGCTGACTGAGGGATTACGAGTGCCTGAGTTGGCCCGCCTTCATGCTTCTTTCCTTACCTTCAGCACTGAGCAACTTCCGGTCCCGATACAGATCCGTGAGGAAGAGACTGTTGACAAGGGTGGATTTCCCCAGGCCAGACTCTCCTGACAGGGGTCAAGAGATAGAGAAGCATATGCTCAGAAGATATCATCCATCAGCACAGGGAAAACCCTCTGGACTAAAATAGGTAGTTTATGAGAGGGAAGGGAGCTTTCTTATCTAATTAGGAAGTGATCAACTAACCCAACCAACCCAACATTTAGCATGTTTAGCATGAGGAAACCAACAGAACAACTTGCCCAGCCTTGTTATTTGCCAGAGGCCCAGAGAGGGTTAGAGAATGCCCAAGAGAGAGGCAAATGATAGAGAACTGTAGATCCAATGAACTTTTTGTATTTTTGGTTAGTTAGTTGGGGGGCCATCCCTGGAAGTGCTCAGGGGCTAAGCCCAATAGGTGGTCCTGGTCTGGTCTCTCCTGGCAATGTTCCATGGACCATTCAGTACAAGGGCTCTAACTTAGGTCTCCCACATGCAAGGCACAAGGACTGGTCCTTTGAACTTTATCTCTGGCCCTTAAGTGTATATGTGCATGTATTGTTTTTGTTTTGGGACCACACCCAGAAGCTCTCGGTGCTTAGAGCCTTCTCCCTGTGTTGGGAAGCCACTGTGGTACCAGGATGGAAGCATTGGGGCTCACTTGCAAACTAAGTGCTCCAGCCCCTGGAGCTCTTTAGTTCCCTAGAGCTGTTCTGCAGTGTTGGTAATCACCTGCATCTAGTTACTTTTAGAAATCCTGGCTACTTTGCAAAAAAAGGCACAGCCAAGTGCTTTCTCCTCCCTTCCTCCCTCCCCTCCATGTATATGTTCTCCCCACCCAAACCTCCCCTGCACCACCACCACCACCACAGTCCCACTCTACCTGCCACCATGAGCGTAAAGTCAAAGCCTTTTTTCACAGATTTCCGGTGGACTTGGTTGGGGAGGGTCGCGAAGCCCACATACTCCTTGTCATCCTAGTAGATAAAAACACCAAGTCTATGGGGTGACCAGCTAAAGGACCTGATACCAGCCTTCCTCCTCTCTCCTAGGCCTTTGCCCAGTTTTAGAACCAGAATGCCCAACTCCTTTGAGGTTCCATCTGAGGTCACCAGCTGAGTTCCAGCCCCCGAAGGCACAGTCAGTTCCCTGTCCAACTAGTATCAATTATGGCACAGAGTTGGGGTCAAAATGGTACAGGCAGAGACCCAGCATTTGTGTTTCTCTCTCTCTCTCTTTCTCTCTTTCTCTCTCTCTCTCTCCTCTTTCTTTCTCTCTCTCTCCTCTTTCTCTCTCTCCCTCTCTCTCTCTCTTTTACTCTCTTTCTCTCACTCTCTCTCACACACACACAATGTTCTTTTTGTTCCCTCACTAGGTCTAAACTACTTTGCTCAAAGATAAAAGGCTAGGGTGGCGGCTCTACCTCAGAGGAATCATAAGGATCGAGCCTGCCCCACGGGCTGCGGGGCCTGGCAGAGGGGCTGAGAGGGGCTGGGGCAGAGATGTACTGCTGGCTGTCACAGGGCTGGGACCACGAGGAGGCTCTGAGCTCCAGGTCATCCTCGCAGAAGTCTGGAGCCTGGGGCTTTGGCTCCTGACGGGGCCGGGCCACTCGGGGCCTGGACTCTCGTTGGCAGGTGTCGCTTCCTGGGAAATCCTTCACGAACTTGTTCAGTTCTTTATCATCTGTCTCTTCCAGGAAGTGCCTGATCTGAGGTGGGGAGATGGGAAGGGAGGTGGGTGGAAGGGAAGAATAAAAAGAGGAAGACAGGAAAAGGCCAGAGGGAGAGAGAGGAAAGCACTTACGGTTAAGGAGGTAAAGAAAGTGCAACCAAGCCAAAGGAGCCCCGAGGGTCCAGGAGTGGCCTGGGCAGCCCCAAAAGCTCTGGCAACTGTCTTGGGAACTGAGGAGTTCCTTCTCTCTCTCTAGTGGGAGGTGCCTGTTAAGGCTGTCCCTCCTTGAGGTCCCACCAGGGGCCAGGGACCACCCTAAAGGCCAGAAGTGAGAATGAATCATGGAAAACAGACGGGCATTAGAACTGTCAGGGGAAGGAACAGGGCTCAAGGTACAGAGAAAAATGTAGCAGAGCAAGAGGGGAGGGAGTGCCAGGTCACTCAGGAGCCACCAGAGGGTGCTATGCCACCTACCTGTGAGCCTGAGGGCACTTGAACAGATGCGATTGAGGGGGTCTATGCCAGGGGTGCAACTGCTCTGACCCTCTTTATTCTGGACATTGTGCCCCATTTGAGGTGGACCCCAGGTCTCAGAAGGGAAAGACAGACCCTGTCTGTGGCCACTGCTGTGGGGAATAATGACTAGGGGAGACCTCCCAGGACTGAAGTGAGGCTGAGCCCCATTGTGAGGGCCCTTTTAAGTGGAACTAGGCCTTAGGGAGCAAGGTGGGAGGCCTATAGCCTAAACTGTGAATTATGGGGGTGGCAGACACAGAACCAGTTGGCTCCTCTACAGAGACCTGTCTAACCCTGATCTTAGATTGGAAGAGTCACTCCCCCTCTCTCACTTCACTTCAGTCTAAACCCTAAAGCTTATCTCCTTCCGGGGCCAACCCCCTCAGTGGAGTGCCTGGCAGTGCTGGGCTCAGTTCGGCCTCACAATACCCACTTGCCACCCCCAGACAATGGACAAGAGCTGGCTTCAGAGGCTGACTCACCCTCTGGGGATCGGCCAAGGCAGTGGGGGCTACCCTGAACCACTGTGGAACCCCAGGATGTGGTGATAAGCTGGCCTGTGCTCCCCATTTCATACAGGGAAGGCCTGAGAGAGGCGGTCAGGCACAAGGACTGCATGAAACCAATGGGAAAGCCACCTAAGAGTTACTTCCACGCTATTGCCTCCCAGGTCCCCACACTGCTCACAGCTTTGATCTCTGGGACTCCCCTGGGCCCCAAGTAGCCCTCCAGACTGAAATCAGAACAGCAGCACAGATGGGTGACAAGAAGACAGAACTGAACCAAGCTTAACTGCTCAGGCTCTGACCATACATAACAATTGTGGGGAGGGGCCGAAGAGATAGCACAGTTGTGGGGCATTTTCCTTGCATGCAGCCAACCTGGAAGGAACCCAGTTTAATATCCAGCCCGGCCTGCCAGGTGTGATTTCTGAGTGCAAAGCCAGGAGTAACCCCTCAGCACTACCAGATGTGGCCCACAAACCAATCAATTAATCAATCAAAAAAAAATTGTGGGGCCTAGAGGTGGACATAATCCCATTCTATATCAATTGTCCTAATAATTTATTTTAGTTTTTGTGCCCTACCCCATGGTATTCAGAGATTACTCCCAGCTCAG
Source organism: Crocidura indochinensis (assembly GCA_004027635.1). Classification (NCBI taxonomy): domain Eukaryota; kingdom Metazoa; phylum Chordata; class Mammalia; order Eulipotyphla; family Soricidae; genus Crocidura; species Crocidura indochinensis. The sequence goes on from PVKC010049966.1 coordinate 5,561, forward strand.
TGCTTATAGGTTATTCCTAATGGTGCTCAGGGGAATATGTGATGCCAGGTTTGAACCACAGGTTCCAGCATAAAAAGCCTGTGCTCCAGTTCTCAGAGCTATTGCCTGGCCCCAGCAGGAATACTGAATTTTGGTTTTCCCTTGGGGTTAGGAATTGAACGCAGGGCCTCACTCATGGAAGGCATGTGCACTGAAACCAAGCCACATTCCCCAGCCCCAAGACTGTGTCCCTTTCACTGTCCAAAATAGCCTCATTGGATCAACTGATTCTATGGCAAAAGAGGTATGGGCAGGGGATACAGCCACTCTTGTTTTCTGGCAGAGTCTGGTGGGTTTCAGGAAACTCTGCCCCACTAAACAACCTACAGAGCACCAGTGGCTGTCTGGACTTAGGCTAAGGGTAAGCGAAAGAAAGCAACTCTGCCTAGTTTTTGCAGGGGCACTGGGCAGGGGTCAGTAGGGAAGGGAAGGTCCCAGGACCCCTCCAGAAGATCCACCAGCACCCTTGTACCATTCTTCCTGCCAGCCCTGGATGCTCAGAGATTGGGGACACCAGGATCCCCACCCCATCTCTGCTCAGCCCCCATCTCTAGTTTCCAGTTTTTTTAGAAATCAAACTGAATTAGGGTCCTCGTCCCAGCCAAAGCAGGGGAGATAAGCCAAGGCCCCCTCCTCCCTAAGCAGCACCTTACCCTGGCTTCAGGTCTGTCCTCAGGGTCAAAGCTGCTCGGACAGCCCAGTGGATGGTCCATGTCCCACAATTCAGACGCCTTGTCGGCCAGCTCTAGATCTAATTTTATCTGCCAGGCCAAGTTCCTCACACACAGAAACAGTCTGGTCTCGATACTCTGTGCTCCAGCTGCCTGGCTTGCTCCTTTCCCTTTCTCTTTGACCCCCTGTTTCTGTCAGGGGCCAGAAAAGTCTGTGGAATGTTCTTCCCACCCCTTGCCCCCCTTCCCTGGCTCCCACCCTCGGGGGCAGCTCAGCTGCAGCAGGATCACGGACTTTGCTGCAGGCCCTCATGCTCTGATTGGCTGCCCCAGGATGCCTGTTGCTGCCAACCCTGGTGGGCATAGCACCAGCCTCCCCCTCTGTCCACAGTACAATCCATTTGGCCTCTCTAGCTATCTCCCAAGGTCACTAGAGCCTGTGTGATGGTTATGGGCCATCCTCTCAAAGGATCTGAACTCACCCTTTCACCTGAACTTAAAAGTATACTAAAGAGGGAAGTGGGTGTGTGCCTGAGAGTTCCCTGGAATGGGTGCATGGGAACCGCTGCTAATTCCTTCCAGTTTCTCCCAGCACAGACACCCCTCCCAGCCCCCCAGATTTTCCTGCAGAGACTTTGAGTCACAGAGGGAACTGCTACAGAGACTCTCCCCACCACCTGATTCACCCATGGAGACCCTCACCATGTGTCTCTCCTTCCCCTCACTTCTGCAGTCAGTGAGGAAACTGCAGGGCTTTGGTCTAAGGACAGGGGCTCTGGCCAGCATGAGGCCACCACCATCCCAGTCAGGTGGCAGACAAATTGAGGGGCTCTAGCAGAAGGTGGGTAGTTGTCAGGAAGCCAGTGTGTCTTGTCTGATCAGAAACACCTTGCTGATTCTGAATAGTGTGTAGTTTTCAATTTGGAAGAATACCTGCAGTATGTGGGCCTATTGCCAACTCAGGGCTCAAGGGTCACCCCCAACAGTGCTCAGGGATTGAGCCCAGGCCTCCCACATACAAAGCATGTGTGCCCTTTGAACCATCTTGCCTGCCCTGGAATAGGATCTTGATTTCAGGGTCTGATAGTCCAAGTGTAGAATGGCTCTCCTTTGCCTCGCAGGAAGGCTGGGAAAGAAAGCACTGCCAGATGACAGTTATCTAAGATACTTGGAGTTTGAGGAGAGAAGGTGCATGTCAGGCCACAGGATGGTTATTAAATGGCCCTGTCGTTCGTTTGCCATGCAAATCATTCCCAGCCTGCCCGCCTGGACTAGGCAGCTCTCCACTGCCCTCCCACAAAGAAACCCTACGGAGGACTCTGGCTGGATATGAACCATTCAGTATCAGGACTGGTGGGGGAACTGCTCGGGGAGGGGGGAGTGTCTTTAACTAGAGGAACACGGTTGTCTGCGCCAACTTGGAAGCACCAAGACCTCAGCTGAACTGAGCTAAGTGTGTGGCAGAAAAGGCCCCTCTTGGTCCCCCTGAGTTTGGCACTGGAGACACTCAGCACTCCTCAGGCTTGCAACCCTGGAACAATCCGCCTGCCTGTCCCCCTCTACCCCCCCAGGGGAGTAAGATCGAGGACAGGCTCCACTTGGCCTCTCCCAGGAAACCCCCTCGGGAGAAGGTCGCAGGGTCACTAAAACTTCCTGACCAAGATTTGGGTCTCAGCCTGGAAACAGCTTGAGAGACAAGAGTCCAAAATGTTGGACTTCCAAACCTGAAAGACACAAATTCCAGGGGTCCTGGCATCCCCACCCCCCTGATTTCAACAGTCTGCGCCTCCCAATGCAGAGGACAAACCCAGAGGACTTCCAGACCTTGGGGAGAGGCTGGCATCTAAGATGGGCACAATGAGTCTGGGCAGTCTCTGAAAGCAGCGCCAAAGAGCCGCCGGCAGCCTCACCAACAAACATCAAAACTTCCTACTACCTGCGGTGGCTGTGCTGGGTCACCGCTTCTCCTCCCATCACAGGCAGGTGGCAGGAACGAGCTCCCCCACTGCCTCCACTGCAGAGGGCCTGGTTGGGAGGGATGTGGGGGTGGTGGGGGCAGGTTGCATCAGAAAGAAGCAAAGGATAAAAGCTGATCCCACCGAGGAGGAGACGCAGGGAGGCCCTTTCTCTGGCTCTCTGCAGCGAGGACACTGCGGGAAGGGTGTCCCTTGCAAGCCCCCCAGCCCAGCATCTCCCTATCTCTCCTGGCTGGAGAGGCTGGCAAGTGTCGGGCGCGTCGCCTCCAAGTATTGCGCCTAGGAAGCTGGCCGCTCAACCCAGGGTAGGTGGGTGAGGAAAGGCATCAGGTTAAGCCTGAGCTGGAGGGGGCGGGCACCTCCCGGGCACCCACGCGGGGCCCTGGACTAGAAATCTAGCACGCCCTTCTCTAACCTGAGTCCAGGTTAGCACCGACCCCAGAACCCCAACACCAACCAACCTTACCCCAAGGGTCTCCCCGACCCCCAGAGCTGCTCAGAGGAGAGCAAGAAACTTGGAACCAGAGACGCAGTGCCACCCGCCAGCAGTGCCACCCTGCTCCCGCAGCCGGCCACAGCTGCCCACCCCGGGCCCCGCACAGCCTGGGCTGCTGGGCTGCGGGTCCCGAGGGAGCCGCCCAGGTTTGCGGGCCTTGCCCGGCGCCCGTCCGCCTTACCATGGCTGCAGCCCGGGCCGGGCCGGCTCCGCCTGGGTGGACAGCGCCCGACAACCCGCAGCGGGAGCTGCGCGCCGACCTCGCTTCCCCACGGGTCCCGAGAGCAGCGGCCGGCCGCGGACGGGCAGGCGGGGCGGGGCGCTGCGGGGCGGGGCCTGACCTCCTCCGCCGTGGGGTGCGGGTGCCCCGGACCGGGGGCCGCCAGCCGGGGAGCGGTTCTGACCCGCAGTTTCCCGGCCAGGCGGAGAGGAGGTTCAGAACCAGAGGCTGGAGCCTTCCTGTTGTGTCCATCTCCCCCAGCCCTTGCCAGGGGCCTCTTGAGGCATTGCAGTCGGCATTGTGGGGGGCTGGAGCCTGTCCCCCAAGAATAGGAACCGCCCACCTGGCATTCCCTAGAGGAGAAGCCACTGCAAGAAGAGAGGTTAGCCCCCCAAATTGGAAAGAAACTCCTGAGACTGATTTGCGAGGTTTTCGGGAAATGAGCCGGGAATTTGCTGTCCAGATCACTCACTCCCTCATCGTCCCTAACTTGGCTGTACCTTCTAAGAGAACCCCAACACTGCCACTGCCCTGCAGGCGGGCCCAGAGAAAGACCCAGAGATCCCCATTAGACGACTGACTGACGAGCTTTCCTTTTCTTCCCTGTTCCTTTGAGGTGAAGGTGAGCCCAGGACTAAAATCTATGACCTTAAAACAGGCGTGCAAGGCAAATTTCCACCACTTGAGCTGCATGTCCAGTCCTCCAGATTAAGGACAGAAAGGGATTTGCTGCAGAAATTGTCTGGGGCTAAGGAAAGAGGAGCCAGGAGAGAGGCCAGTGTGGGAGTTCCTCCATCCCCATGCAAGGCTGGCTAGCAGGTAGATGCTGTGGGCAAAGATGTCCCAACAGCTTTAGAAGAATTAGAGGCTCAGGGGGGTCAGCAGGGGTGAGGGATAGGTTCCTCCCACCTTAGGGGGTGGGGAGGTAGTAAGGGATTTCCTGAGCTAATACTGGGCTAAGCTGGTCAGGCTTCTGGGGAAGTTTCCAGGAGCCTGCCCCTCCCTGAATCCCAGGCGCTCTTCTCCAATGGCAGACTGAGTGACCTAAATACACTTTGCAAAGCACAGCCCCGACCTTCTGTTCTGGTGAAGGACACCAGAGATGACCATCCTCTTTTAGCCTGATCTGTGACCCAGTGCTCATTGTTGGAAGCAGTGAGCACTCAACTGTGGGAGGGAGAGGGCCTGCGCATGGTGACATTAGGCAGTGAAAACAAGGAGCTGCTGCCTGCCGGAGATGTCATTGGATATCTGGCACTGGTGAGCTAGAGAAAGGGAATGGGTACAAATGCTTGGAGAAATCAGGATGGGGTGGGGCTGGGTCTGGAGTGATAGTACAGCAGGTAGGGCACCTGCCTTGTACATAGCGAACCAGGGTTCAATCCTATGCATCCCATGTGGAGATGCAATCCCATGCACTCCCTCCAGGAGAGATTTCTGAGTGCAGAATTCCAGGAGTAACCCAAGCATTGGATGTTCCTCCCAAATAAAAAACAACCAAGGGCCCGGGAGATAGCATGGAGGTAAGGCGTTTGCCTTTCATGCAAAAGGTCATCGGTTCAAATCCCGGTGCCCCATATGGTCCCCCATGCCTGCCAGGAGCAATTTCTGAGTATGGAGCCAGGAGGAACCCCTGAGCACTGCCGGGTGTGACCCAAAAACCAAAAAAAAAAAAAAAAAACC
>PVKC010049967.1:0-10660 GCA_004027635.1 Crocidura indochinensis
CTTCTCACCAGTCTCCATTTTTAAAATCACGCTGGGGCTAGTGCCTAACGCCCCTGTGCACATAGTATATATTAATAGTATTCCCTATCATTAAGGTATTTTTTTGTATATGCAGAATGTCCACACCCCTACAAAGCTCATTTTTACTCCTTAACTCCCTCACCCCCAACCATCATTACCCCATATTTACCCTTTTTAACTTCAGTACTGCACAGGCCAAATCACAGACTAAAGTGGTGCACTGGATTTAACACCCCCAACTATTTCAAAATACATAAAAGGGGCACATATGTCATTTGAATATTTTATATGTATTTACTTAACAGCTATAACTCTTACTAAATATTCTCTTATTTAGTGACGATTTTCCCCACGTTTTGTTTGTTCTCTTTATGAGCTGTTCAATAAGGAATTCTGGAAAAAGAGTCTCTCAGTTTAATGCTTATGTTTGAACCAAGTCACGGGGATTGTTAGACTTGATCTAGCGGCCCCAATATGCACCAATAACACCACGTGGCATTGTTCCTTTTTTTGCAATAGGAACATTAAATGGGAAAATACTATACAAACACTTTCTTATCTAATAGAGATAGAAACACACAAATCTTGTAATGCAATGGGACCTTACACCCTGAACATTGACATAATGACCTGGAACAGGCCTCAGAAGAATGGCATTCTCCATTCACCCCTGAACCAGGGAAGCCATCTACAAAACAACCAAGGTTGTCTATAACATCATCTGGAAGACCCTTTGAAGCTGCTTTGACATCGACCTACTCAAAAGAGACTTCCCTTAACACCGAGAAGACTTAACAACATGCTTTCAGGATAGGACTCTCTGCATTGCCCTCTAATTGTGAGGTGAAACTAGAGGACACTCTGCATCATCCTGACTTTGATGTAGGATATGGACATATTCCAGGATCCTTAGCTACAGAAACCTGACACCAACAACAGCAACTGTGTGAAACATAAAAGTGTATTGGCACTACAGACAATGACTTGGATTGGACAACCTAGTATGCCTGGAGCCTAGAGTTGGTCTTATGCCAGAAAACTTCAGGGGTAGGGTATCCTTGTATTTAGGCCAAAGCTTTTCCTTTCCATGTCCTCCATATTTTGGTGGGCTTATGCAAACAACAATTGCCACTCCAACACCATTTTTACTGTGCTCTTTTGATTGAAATCCTTAAAAAAAACTTAAACTTTTGAGGTTAACTTAAACTAATATGCATGTGCATGGAACTGTAAAAAAATACTATGCCTTCAATGTTTAAGGAGTTATGTAAAATTTATGGCTTTAGGTTGCTTTGTGTACTGCTAAGAAATGTTATAATATACTACAATCTGGGGACTTGAGGGACAAAGTAATTGTGCATGTATTCTGTCTTATTTCTCTTAATGTTTTTTGACTGAAAGTTCAAAATTAAGGTGTCAACAAGGGGATTTCTTCTGAGAATTCTGTTTATGGGTGATTGTCTTCCCAATGTGACTTTGCCTTGTCCTCTTTCTTTGCATCTTTGTTCTCAAAATAAAAAATTAAAATTAAAATTAAAAGATCAGCTATATAGTTAATAGCACTATCTCTTCAGATATCCCTTAGGGTTTTTCCACCCTTTATTAGAATTGAAATATATCTTGTCCTTTTTTTTTTTTTGATATCTTTCTCTAGGATCCCCCTTCTGACACAACATAAGCTCTTAAGGCTGGAGGAGTAGCACAGCAGGAAGAGTGTTTGCCTTGCATGTGATGACCAGAGTCTAATCCCTGGCATCCCTATGTTCACTAAGCAATGACTAAGGAGTGATTCCTGAGCACAGAGCCAGGAGTAAATCCTGAGCACCACCAAGTGTGCCAACCCCCAAAAAAGAATTAAGTTCTGCATAAAATCAAAACAATATATTTCGGTTGACCTAAATTGTTTTGTTCAATAAAGCCATTTACTAAAAGGCCATTGATTTTTTTCCCCTGTGAAAATTGGCAGCCTGTAATTCTGCATACTTTTTATGGCAGAACATTTCAAAAGGCTAAAAATAGTTTTTAGCTTTTTATTATTTTATTTTATTTTATTGAAACCATTGTGATTTACAAAGTCTTTCATACTTGGGTTACGGGCATACAATGAATCAGAGCCTATTCCACCATTTATGTCCACCAGTCTCCACCGATGTTCCCAGAGTGCATCCCATACCACTACCCTCTGTCCCCAGACTGCCCATTTTATGCCCATAACAAGCCAATTTTAAGTTTAGATATTTAAAGTTTGGGTGTCTTGATTCCATTGTTGCTGACTTTGACTAGATATTTAGTTCTGTTCTTTTTTTAACACCACCAATGCATCTGAGACCACTTGGCCCCTGGCCCCTATCCTTTCATATTTGTGTTTCTCCTCTACTCAATTTCTTTCTTTCTCCTAGCTAACCTCTGGGGCTAAGAGTGTTCAAGACAATTCCCTTTAAATCATTGCATTTCTTCATGCAGTTTTTGTGAAACATATGTTTGTTCTGACTCCTTACCTCCAACTCTCTTAAACCCACTTTAGATAAGATCTAATTTACTCACCTGCTATCAATTTTCATGCCAGAAAATTTTATGATCACTTTCCAGAACTTTCTCCTGACTCTTGAGAACTTTCAATCATTTATTTACTCCTGATGCTTTGTTTCATTTGATCATTGTACAAAATTTAGCCCAGGTCTTTTATGCATTTATTTGTTATGCTAAGAGATGGAAGTGGAAGTTTCATCTTACTGAGTTAGCTTTCACTAGTAACTCTAAATCTCTCGTGATAGAAACCAAATTAAAATAGTACTTTAAAACACACACACACAAGTGCAGATGAAAAAATGTTAAGTAAGTTGGGGGCCGGGAGGTGGCGCTGGAGATAAGGTGCCTCCACTAACCTAGGATGGACAGCGGTTCGATCCCCCGGTTCCCCATATGGTCCCCCGTGCCTGCCAGGAGCGACTTCTGAGCGAATAGCCAGGAGTAACCCCTGAGCGTCACCGGGTGTGGCCCAAAAAAAAAAAAATGTTAAGTAGACTAAGACAGCTCACATCAGAGCCTTTGAAACAAGCACAGATGAGAAACTGCAAGTGTCACACTATTTTTCCCTGCCACGTGCTTCCAGAATCTGCTTTTAAATAAAAAAAAAAAAAATAAAACCTTTTAGGTCCCCTCTTTTCTCAACCCCTAGTAAGAAGCAGTAGCTACATCTTTAGCAGTTCCATAGTCTCATTAAAGAAATAGGGGCCGGAGAGATAGCATGGAGGTAAGGTATTTGCCTTATATGCAGAAGGTTGGTGGTTTAAATCCCGGCATCCCACATGATCCCCCGAGATTGCCAGGAGCGATTTCTGAGCGTAGAGCCAAAAGTAACCCCTGAGCGCTGCCGGGTGTGATCCAAAAAACAAACAAACAAAAACAAAAACAAACAAACAAACAAAAAATAAAAATACTTTTCAAAGAAAAGAAGAAATCCAGAATATGCTCATTGACTCAGTTCACCTACTTTACTAATTTTGGGCCAAAGCAGGAGACCAGGAGACAGTTCTATTGGCCATAATTTTGGATAGCTTGTTCTCTCTATCTCTCCTCCCACCCCAGCTAATTGTGCCTCTATTTTTCAAAGTGCAGTATTGAAATTAATTTAGTGGGCATTGAGAAGAAAAAGTGGAGAAGATTAAAATCTGATATTTTAAGTCTCAAGAAAATACCTTTTTGTGAGACTGCTGGGAGACTTGCCTGATTTTATTTCTTTTCCCCAGAAAAACTTACATTAACCATGTCTCTGAAATGAAGCACGGTTTCTCTCCACCTTTACAATGAATAATTTTCAGACTACCAAGATGTCCCCTATAGAATTTGCAAGAAGAATGTCAAGACAACATATTTTAGCACGCTGATTTATTAAAGTATCGTATAATGTTCTTTTGACCTTGCATGCCTCTTTCTCTAACCTTGTGTGCATGACTTTGAAAAAGTGTCTTTGGTATTTGATTTCCCATTGTTGTCTTTCCCCAGAGATTTATACTACTAGCAGGACTTTACTGTCTGGAGACTCAATTTACACTTGCTCACTGTGTCCCTTCGAAGTTCCTGAGCTATGGTCTTACAGTCACGCTGAATGATTTGGGTCTTATAGTTCCCACAATCTTGCTTACTAGCTCCTAAATTGACTACAATTCAACTTATCGCCCACAAAGGAGACACTACCTTTATAGTGGCACTTGCTTCCCTGCATCCACCTTCAAAAATTGGGGGAAAATTGTTTATTTTTTGAATAACTGGTATAAGGATTCTTAGTTTTTGTTTTTAAGTATTTTACCTTCTTGTCAAGAATACGGATCTAATTAGTATGCTGATTGCTGAGACCAGGGTAGATATCTATTCAACCAGAAAATGGAACTGGAAACCCTACTTTGACACATAATCTACTAATTTTAGTTCAATTACAGTTAACTATTGTGAAATCTTATTTGCATACACAAACTACCATTTCCCTCCACTGTGTCCATGACCATCGTGAGTCTTCCTTGAAATAGGGAAAGCTTAGGCCAAATGGTAGCACAGTGGTAGTGCATTTGCCTTGCTTGGGACTGACTGAGGATGAACTTGGGTTTGATCCCTGGCATCCCATATGGTCCGAAGAGTCAGGAGCAAGGCAATACTTTCTGTTACAAACTGCTATGGGAGCCTGTTTCATTTTCTAGTTGGGAAATTTTTTGCTCATTGAGTTTATTAGCAAATTTTCCATCAGAGGCTCCATATTTTTTACATATAGACAAGTAACCCTATTGTTGATATGGCAGAGAAAGTGTCTGAAGTGATCACTTATATTTCTTTGGATAGAAAATACAAGATAAGCCCAGTTCCAAGCACGTAGGGTCTTGTTACACCAGTTTTTGGAGAAAGGAACTGGGAAAATTCCTCAGGGATAAAGTCCCAGTTGTACTTTCCCATCATATTCAGAAATACATGGTAGAGGGGCAAGGCTTGGCTGCCCAGTGTGAAAGATCCTTGTTGCCTCCAATAACCCGGGGTCCGAGGAGATCAGCATTCTTCAGAGTGGAGGGGGGGCTGCGGCCACGGTAAAAACTATGACACAGGACAGCATGGTGAACAAGGGTGCAGGCAGATACTGCTTCAGCGTCCCAGTCTATTATAGATTTCTTAGAATGTTCATAGAAAAAGAATTGTTTAGGAGGGTTGAGTGTTAGTATAATCACCATTTAAACTAGTGAGATATCTTTTTTAATGAATTATAAGAAAGTTTTTTTAGGGACTATACTTAGAATTAAATCTTCCTCTCTTTACAGTCTGGTAGATACATATTAATATTTACCATGTAATCTTCAAATAGATATGATTTTATGCTGCTGAAATCTGCATGAAATGTTTTGTGTATTAAGTATGGTCTTTAACTCACTAGTTTAAAAAATTGTTTTACTATATCAAATTGTTCTTTTGTTTTGTTTGGTTTGGTTTGGTTTGGTTTTTTGGTAACACCCGGCAGCATTCAGGGGCTACTCCTGGCTCTAAGCTCAGAAATCGCCCCCGGCAGGCTCAGGGGACCATATGGGATGCTGGGATTCGAATCACAGTCCTTTTGCACACAAGGAAAGTGCCTTACACTGTGCTATCTCTACAGCCCTCAAATTGTTCTTAAACAGAACTTTTATTTCACTCATTTAGATTTTATTTAATTATTAAATATTGTAGCTTGTAGGAAGATTACTCATTATTAAGACAATGTTTATCATCTTGAGAACAAGAAAATGTGATGTGATGTAGATTTGTTTCATGTTTTTGTTTGCTTCTATGCCTTTTTTAAATTTTATTTATTAATTGATTTGTTGGTTGTTGGGTCACACCCAGCAGCTCTCAGAAATCCTGGTCCTGTACTCAGAGATCACACTTGACAGGCTGGGGGACCATATGGGCTGCCGGAAATCAAACCGAATCACTCCTGGGTCAGCCACATACAAGGCAAATGCCCTACTGCTGTGCTATCTTTCCGGCTTCTCTTCCATGTCTTTTGAATGATCTCAAATAACTAATTGATGCAGGTAGACTTGGAGAAAAGCATTGTCTATTAAAAGGAGTAAGGAACACTGACAATATAATTTTGTACATTTAGAATATGATATAACTGTGAATTAAGTAGAATTACTCATGTAGAAAGGCTTTAGATTTGAGTTTTCTTATTTTGTTGAGTACATCTTATTTTTTACTGGGTAGGAGAGGGTGGCAGTGACATGGGGGAGATATTGACTAAGTGAATGGAACCTATTAAACTTTTGCTTTTATATAATGTAAGAATGAACTTGAAAAAGTTGTTTTTGGTGGAATTTTCATTTTGGGTACATTTTTTTAAAGTATGGAAAACAGTAATAATTTTTTTTTTCTTACTACCTTACTGTTTTTCTGCTTGCTGATTTCTGAAAGTGCAAACAATAATTACCTTGAGGAATTGTGAGAGGAAGAATCATTTTCCTGACTTACTTCCTGTTCTTCAGACTATTTTGGATGGAGATTTATTGAGCCTTTGTTTGTTGACTGTGAAGAACTGCTGGCTGTGGCACTGGGTACATATGAATGTCTTTAAAGGGGATAACGGCTTTGACTGTGGCCCTCAGGGTCTACAGTCGAATTGGGGAACAAAATAAGATAATAAAGATATCTTCCCCATTCTTTGCACAGATTTTAGTGTGATCTGCTACTTCCCATATAGTTTGTGGGGATCATCCAGTAAAATAGCAGCATTCAAAACTGCTTTTATTTTTATTTTGGGGGGACCATATAAGGAATTCTAAAGGAAAAGCATCTGTCTAAAATTTGTCCTGTGACTTGCTGAGGTGTCCGTTGCCTTTTATGCTGAGCTACAGAACTTGAGTGCCTTATCTAATCACTGATAGTAAGTTCATTTTGTAAATACGAAAATGGTTGTCAGAGACATGGCATTCGCTATACTCATTAATAGTCAATAGATAATAGACCACAGTGGCCTAAATGCTTTAACAAGCAAAGTTCCAACTTCCCCCCTCCCTTTGTTCCTTTCATACGTGTATAATCATACCTGACCCATAATACTTGATTCCCCTCTCCCTGCTTTTGAATCCAGGTCTTTGATTTTTGGAAATTAAAGATAGATGGTAGTAATATTGTTCACATAATCACTTGAGATCAAATGAGCACAAAACACCTCAAAATGTATATAAAAATGTAAATAAAGACTTGCAAATTAGAAAAAAAGAAGTACATAGGCTTAAAATCCATTTTCCAATAAGCATTAGGAGTTTCTTCGAAAGAGAAGACAAATATCACGAAGCACTCAGAATGTCAAAATAAGACCAATACATTCCTTTGTAGCCTCACATAACATCAATAGTCTAAACACATCAATGAAGAGACATAGAAAAGGGAGAACAGATCAGAAAATTGAACCCAACATTATAAGCCTACATGATACACTTCTGAGCAAGCCTGGTAAATGCAGGTTCAAAGGCTAATAAAAACAGAAGGACAAATACAGTTATTTCGCTTTTTCCCCCAAGACCTGCCCACATTTGCAAGTATGCTCTAATAAATTTCTACATAAATTCTTTTTTTTTTTTTTGGTTTTGTTTTGTTTTTTTTTTTGGTTTTGTTTTGTTTTTTTTTTTGGTTTTGGGCCACAACCGGTGATGCTCAGGGGTTACCCCTGGCTATGCGCTCAGAAGTCACTCCTGGCTTGGGGGACCATATGGGACACCAGGGGATCGAACCGCGGTCTGTCCAAGGCTAGCACAAGTAAGGCAGGCACCTTACCTCTAGCGCCACCACCCGGCCCCAGATTTTGGTAAATTCTTTTAACCAACCCACATACATCATCAAATAGAATGTCATGGTTTCTGTGATGGGTGTGTGGCATGAGAAATATTGTTTTTTGTTTGTTTTAATAAATTGGTGCATACTAGTACACAGCTACAAGTTACTTATAAGTTCTGATCCATGTACTAGACCAGTGGTTGTCAACCTTTTTTTTCAACTGAGCCAAATCTCACCAAAACCACGATTGAAATTTATTTTGAGAGCCACATTTTTTTGGTTTTTGGGTCACACCTGGCAATGCTCAGGGGTTATTCCTGGCTATATGCTCAGAAATCAGCCTGGCAGGCTCGGGGGACCATATGGGATGCTGGGATTCGAACCAATGAATTTCCGCATGCAAGGCAAATGCTTTACCGCTGTGCTATCTCTCCGGGCCCCCCCTTTTTTTTGATAAGATTCATGCTTGAAAATGATTGTTCGCATAAATATGTAGACCCGGACAAGGAAAGAACAGCAAATGCTAGCTTTTTTAGTTGATTATATGAGTCAGGAATACTACTCCAAGTGTTAAAAATAAGCATATCTTCCTTCTCCAGGTCTTTCAAAGCATACCACTTGTGCTGTAAACTAAGTTCACATTTGTGCTTCTCCAATCTTTCTAAATTAGCACAAAGACGTTCAGATTTTGAGCTCCTCAGTTCTTTGTTTTTTAAATCCAGTAATTGCATTTCAAAGTTGCCAATTTTGATATTAAAGGGAAAAATTAATTCTGTTACAGTGGCATGCAGAGGTTTTTATTTTTTAACAAAGGCCAATGTCGCTTTGCTGTTTCTGAAATCCTGAAACCTCTTGAGAAAAGCTTTCCTCATATTTAAAAGTGCTGTTTTAAAATAGGTAATGTCAAAAAAAATAGGTAATGTCAATATCAGAATTATTATCTTGGTGATGTTTCCACAGACTTGGAAGGTGAATCAAAGTTTCTCTGTCGGGGCCCGGGAGATAGCATGGAGGTAAGGTGTTTGCTTTTCATGCAAAAGATCATCGGTTCAAATCCCGCTGCCCCATATGGTCACCCATGCCTGCCAGGAGCAATTTCTGAGCATGGAGCCAGGAGTAACCCCTGAGCACTGCCGGGTGTGACCCCCCCCCAAAAAAAAAACCCCAAAAAAAGTTTCTCTGTCAAAATCTTGAGCAAAAACAGATAATTAGTTTTCAAACGAAATAACTTCTAACATAGGAAAAAAACTGTAGTTTATGATTAAGCTGATTTAGATGTAAAGTAACATCCACCATGAAATACAGTTTTTGAATCCACTGATCATTTGTTAATTCTGGATAGTAAACACCCTTCTCGAGAAAAAATGCTTTGATTTATGATAATAAGGAAGCAAAACTTAGGATGATGCACTGTTAGGGGGGGATCTGTGGATGATGCACTGTTAGGGGAGAATCTGTGAATGATGCATATATGGCATCTTATATGTGTGTAAATAGTATTATAAAATTAATGGGGCTCATCATGGATATTTTAAGCAGGGTTCACGCAAATAGTCCTCTCTGGTACTGTTATATATTGACCTCAGAACCTGGCCACTAGCTTATGTTGCTGGCTCCTAGATTTTAAAAAATGCATGAAGCTCTGGCTCACAGGGCCCCAATACAAATATTGTCTCACAGGGGAGGGGAGGAGCAGGGTCCAGGCTGGACATTGACTCATCAGGCACCACGATGCAGCCACTGTCCCACATACGGCTCTCTCCTCTGTTGCTCCTCAGTCTGTAGTACAGAGAAGATGCTGCCTCAATGCTGCAGCGCCATACAGAAAGTCACGCTCCCCCATACCACATGACCTGACTGAAATTGTGTGGCATCACACAGAAAGTCACAGCCCCGCATACCACATGACCCGACTGGAGCTGTGTGGAGCCAACCACCAGGGCTGCACACAGGGTAGGCACTGACAGAGGCTAGGAGCTGAGTCCTGACTGCTGGAGCAGCCACCCGGCACACAGAAGAGCCAATTTAAAAGTGTGACTCTTGACCGGATGCAAGCTGAATTCCATCCACTATCACCCGGTGTATATCTGCCCAATCCTCTCTTCATGAACTAGGCTGCTAATATAATAAACTAAGTTTCATTTAAAGTACTCATAGGGATATCTTTTAAGTTAGGACTACTAAAACCCACTACTTCAGTCATTTCTGTTGAATCTAGCTTCTACTGAAAGGCAAGGTACTGAAACAAAATTTTCTCTCCACTTTACTGGTGGTCATAAATGGCAATGACAGGTTAAATTTCCTTCTGATAAATCTTGCCAATTATTTTACATAGGCACAATAAAATTATACAAATATCTTTTATCAGTAACCCTAGATGGTGCTGAAATGGCTTTTCTGGGCTTCAGAGTAAAATAAAGAAGGTCTTTAGGTAGTTTTAGTATGTTATTTCTAAAGTATTTTATCATCTGTTAGCATGCGAGGTTATAGAGCTGGATGATGCTGGTTTGGTCTTCTAGGCTACTGGTATTGCTCTCTCAATGAGACCACACAGAATTACATGGTGTGACCGATGGTGAGGAAGGGTCCAGAGAGAGCTTTTATTATCTGAGTTGGCCTTAAATAGCCAGATTTTGGGGGCATAGCCAGGGAGAAAGGAAAAGGGATTGAACCAATGAGATCAGAGCTAGAATTAGCATATGAAGTGACATTACTGCAGGTAGGGAGAAACCAAATACCTTCAAGGTATGGGAGAGAGAGAGAGAGAGAGATCACAAAGGGGAACTCAGCAGGTGACGTTTGGCGAGGTTTTTCCTGTACTGCAATTCTTTGTCTAAGGAAAAAGGTC
>PVKC010049968.1:0-10632 GCA_004027635.1 Crocidura indochinensis
CCTGTACTCTGGACAGGCTCTCCATTTCCCTCATACATTTTCATTATTAGGACAGTTCAAAATGTAGTTATTTCTCTAACCAAACTCATCACTCTTTGTGGTGAACTTCATGAGGTGAAGTTCTCTTTTGTGTCTGAAAATTATTATTATTGCAAGAATGTGTTACTATAAATGTAAAAAAATAAAATTATTAAGAAAAATAATAGCTTCACCAGCTTCACACAGATTGGTGCTCCTGGGATCATGAAATATTTGTTGTAGATCAAAAGATGGATGGTTCTCACATATACAAGGTATATACCATAACACATGAGCAGATCTCCATTTCAACAGAAATATTTGTATCTATTATAGTCAAATCAAAATGGATTAAAGATATTTATAAGACCTGAAACCTTAAGGTACATGGAGAAAAATGTAGACAGAAAACTTCATGGTATTGAAGCTAAAGGCATTCTCAATGAAGAAACACTACTGGTCAAGCAAATGAATGCAAAGATAAACAAATGGGATATATTAAACGAAGATGTCTCTACTATAAAAAACTAGGATACAAAGACTACCCACAGAATGAGAGAAACTATTCACCCAATACCCACTTGGTAAAATGCTGATATCTAAGATATACAAGGCACTGGTTGATTGAAGTCAGCAGAAAATAAAACATCTCACCCCAACAAATAATTGGGAGAAAAAACAAACACATTTCCTCAAAGAAGAAATACAGATGGTCAAGAGCACATGAAAATATATTCTACATCTCTAATCATCAGTGGGATTTAAATCAAAACAACAATGAGGTATTTCATGATACAGAGACTGGCTTATATCACAATAAAACAAGAACAAACACTGCAGATGTGGCTGGGGGGAGAAAGAAACTCTCAGTCACTGGCTGTTTAACTTCCAGGTGTTAGAACTTTTCTTTTTTTTTTCTTCTTTTTTTTTCTTTTTTGGTTTTTGGGTCACACCCGGCAGTGCTCAGGGGTTACTCCTGGCTCCATGCTCAGAAATTGCTCCTGGCAGGCACGGGGGACCATATGGGGCACCGGGATTCGAACCGATGACCTTTTGCATGAAAGGCAAACACCTTACCTCCATGCTATCTCCCGGGCCCCTAGATTTTTTCTTCTTTGTTCCTTTGGAGTTCACAAATAATTAAAGAGCCTTGTGGTCAGCAAAGGTAGCCTGCAAAATTTCTATCCTCTTGATATTTTGAAGATATGTTTTTTGTGCCAGCATGTAGTCTATCCTGGAGAATGTTCCATGCACATTGGAGAAGAATGTGTATCCAGGTTTCTGGGGATGGAGTGTCCTATATATATCCACTAGGCCTCTTTCTTCCATTTCTCTCTTCAGGTCCAGTATATTCTTGTTGGGTTTCAGTGTGGTTGACCTATCCATTGTTGACAAAGCTGTGTTGAGGTCCCCCACAATTATTGTGTTGTTGTTGATGTTATTTTTCAGCTTTGTCAACAATTGTATTAACTATTTTGCTGGACCCTCATTCGGTGCATATATGTTTAGAAGAGTGATTTCTTCCTGCTCTACATACCCCTTGATTAATATATAATGTCCATCTTTGTCCCTTACAACATTCCTGAGTATAAAGTTTGCATTATCTGATATTAGTATGGCCACTCCAGCTTTTTTATGAGGGTTGTTTGCTTGGATAATTTTCCTCCAGCCTTTTATTTTGAGTCTATGTTTGTTCTGACTATTCAGGTGCGTTTCTTGTAGACAGCAAAAAGTTGGATTGAGTTTTTTTATCCATTTAGCCACTCTGTGTCTCTTAACTGGTGCATTTAGTCCATTGACATTGAGAGAAAGAATTGTCCTAGGATTTGATGCCATCTTTATATCGAAATTTGGTGTGTCTTTTGGTTAGTCTTGTCTTAAATTAGGTCTTTCAGTTTTTCTCCTAAGCGTGGGTTTCAGTCTGTAAAGTTTCTGAGCTGTTTTTTTGTCTGTGAAACCATGTATTTTTCCATCAAACCGGAAAGTGAGTTTTGCTGGGTACAGTATTCTAGGTGAAGCTTTCATTTCATTCAGTCTTGTCACAATATCCCACCACTACTTTCTTGCCTTGAGTGTTTCTGGTGACAGGTCTGCTGTAACTCTCAAGGATGCTCCCTTGAATGTAATTTCCTTTTTTTGATCTTGTTGTTTGTAGAATTATGTCTCTATCTGTGGGATTTGTCATTGTGACTAGGATGTGTCTAGGGGTATTTTTTCTGGAGTTTTTTTGGTTGGTACTCTTCGGGTATGCAAGATTTTATCACATATATTCTTTAGTTCTGGAAGTTTCTCTTTAATGATGTTCTTGACTGTTGATTCTTCCTGGAAAGTTTCTTCCTGTTTATCTGGGACTCCAATGATTCTTAAGTTGTTTCTGTTGATCTTATCATAGACTTCTATTTTCATCTGTTCCCATTCTTTGACTATTTTTTCCATTGTCTGTTCGTTTATTTTAAGTATTTTTATCCAATCTCTCCCATTGTATGGAGTTGTTATTTATCTCATCTTCCACAGCACCAATTCTATTCTCAGCTTATTCTATCCTGGTGTTGAGATCATTCTTTTTACCATTCAATTCATTTACTGATTTTTCAGGTCTGTTAGTTGATATGTTATTTCAGTTTGGAGTTTTGTAATTTCTGTAATCATGTTTTCTTGGTTTTTATTAGTGTTCTGTTCAACTCGGTCCATGGTTTCTTTGAGTTCTTTGAGCACCTTCCATATTGTTTTTCTAAAGTCCTTATCTGAGAGATTGATTAGTTCGTTGGTCATTATTTGATCATCAGAATTGTCTTCTTTGTTCTCTATGTCTGACACTGGCCTGCGTTGTTTCCCCATTGTCACACTAGTATTGTTTGTTTTTCTATGTGTTGCAGTGGTATTCATTGGGTAAATGATGTGCGCAGCCAGACACCTTTCGTTCCACCCTTTCTGGGTGTGTCGATTTGCCTACAAGGGAGTGTAGTCCTCCGTGGATGAGGCCTCTCAAAGTATCAAACCTTGGGCCAAGGCACACAGCAGAGAAGACAGTCCAGAGAGAAATGCTGGACTTCTGTGATCCAGCACAGTCCTTAGTGTGATTTTTTCTCTTCTTGTTGCGTTGATGTGCTTTCCTTCTGCAGCCTATTATTAGCCCACTCCCATGAGATCCAGACTACAGCAGAGGACAAATAAACAAAAAGAAAAGACAAGACTCACAGTTCTTAGCAGTCTGCCCCACTAGGCAGGCGTGGATACGGAGAAATTCCCAGTCTGACGTCACAATCAGGGGACCTTGCTTTGCAGAGTACTCACTCCTGCCGGTTTTCACTCTAATGAGGTGTTCCTGGGTGTTTCTGCCCTAGGATGGACCTCTGGGAGAGCGAGAGTTTTTGGAGCCAGTTTGGCCCACTCCCACGAGGTCCGGATGACAGCAGAGGACAAATAAACACAAAGAAAAGACAAGACTCACAGTTCTTAGCAGTCAGCCCCACTAGGCAGGCATGGATACGGAGATATTCCCCTGGTGTTCCTTTAAAGTCTCTGGGTGCCCAATCGCCCAGCTCAATTGGCCCCACGTGGGTCACGTGGGGATATCTTACTGGGTGCGGGTCCTGGAGAGGTTCCTTGTTGTTCGGAGCCGGCTTGTCAGAAAAGAGGCAGAAAAGAGCACCAGTGCAACTTTCAAGTCACCAGTATTCCTCCCACCCCCAGAATTTGGAACAGACATTTTACCTCTCTTATGCTATCACTGTTGAATGATCTTTTCTTCCTACAATTGTCTTTCCCTGGAAAAGAATCTCTTGATATTTTCATTTATGACTTTATAGGAGTAAGGAAAATTTGTAGATATTTTGAGCATTATTAAGTAAGATGTCACCCTGTTATTAACCCCAAACAAAGGAATTTCCACCAACCTGGAACACTCTGCCCTTACCAACCCTGGTGTATTTATCTCTGTGACAATAAAGGAAAGGAGTTTTGACTGGGCATTCAGAAATGATACCACCAGGTATAGATTTACTCCATGGCTCTCTACTGACTGGCTTGGCTTATTATTTTTTGCTGCTACCCTCCTTCTTCAATCCCCTCTGTGGGGTTTAGAAACATGGTGCCTGAGGGAACCTCACAACTCACGTGCTTTATTTTACACTGTTAGGCATAATATATAAATGGTTACTGATATTTTAGATATTCAAAATTTTGTTATTTATTCTTTTAAAATGGAGATGTAGGAAGCATATAACAAATAGGATGAAAACCTATGGAGTATTCTATGCTTCTTATACCTCCTGACACTAAGTGAGTAAACAAGATATAATGTAAGTACAGGAATTAGGTGTACTTTTTCTTATCCATATTTATTTTTTATGCTTTTTCTTATCAGTATTTATTTTATTATTCAGGTTATCCTTTATAGAAATTAATTAAGTGTGAAGAAAGAGTATAAATCAAAAAAAAAGAAAGAGTATAAATCTTTCTTCATAATGTACTAGGTTTGGTATTATAATAAAGTTTTATGGTCACACTATGTGCTTTACGCTAAAAATTAGCAAACAAGTTCATTCTTTATAATTAGCAAAAGGACATCGTTTGTGGTAATATGTGATAGGCAGCAATATTAGTACGCTCTGTTGCCTCAATACTGCATTAAATATCTCACTTTGTCACAATAGAATCCAAAATATTTTCACTGATTTGTCATTTCATAGACCAGTCCATTGATAAATTTTATCAAAGGCATCATGCTGATTGATTTGAATGAACAAAACACAACTACACTGGAGACTTTGGTAAGAAACTTATGTTTTGTAGCTTGCAAACCCCAGGGACACTCAGGTAACACACAAGGAAATATTTTAGAATATATAATATAGTATTCAGGACCAAGTCATAATTAGTACCAAAGAAAGACAATTTTCTGAATTTTGCAATCACTATCTCAAAGTAGGAAACCTCTCACCTAGTAGATACATCTGGTTCTTCTGTACACACCTTTCACATAAATGTTTCATTCTCTCATTTTATACTGGGTGACCATAGAACTTCGAGAACTGTCTGGAGCACATAAATGCTATGTGGTAGTTTCAAATTCTTAGTGTATCTAAGTCATCTGAGCCTCTGATATGGCAAATGATCTTTTGATTTAGGAATCTTAGTGAAATAATGTGGTGTGGTTTTATAGAAAGGTCCAATAGAAAATCACAGTGGAGCTTTGGGATTATGGAGCAAGATTTTTGCCATTCACAGTAGGAAATTATGTGCTTTTTGAGAAGAATTTCCTGTCATGTTAATGGGTACTGATATAAGAGAGAGAGAGCACTTGATTTGGGACATTAAGTGTCAATTCATCTGGAATTGCCCATTATGAGTTGAATTCATTTTGACCTGTCAAGTCATAGAGCAGCTGATAGATACCTAGATAATGGGCCTGCATCTTCTTCCACCTTCTATATAGAGGACTCTCCCATTTTTATTTTGCTTAAGTATTTTTTATCACAGTTTTATATTCACTTACAATTTTAGTGAAAAGGAAGAGGCACCTTTTTCCTCCTTCATATTTATAATCTTTCTCTTGATCATTAAAGTATTACTTTTAAGGAACAGAGAAAATTACGGATACATAAATTGAGGCATCTTCCAGAAAGAGGTGAGTTCCTTAGAAAAAAGCTTCTGAAGAAACTAAAAAATGTAATCAGAATATGAAAAGATTACCAAGATTACAGCTTAAAACACCTATCTTAATTTTTATGTGTGTAGAGAACCCTAGGCAAATATAATTGTAACTATTATATATTAATAAAGTATATAATACATACATTATTAAATATTATAAACTATATATAATTACATAATGTAATTTAATGGAATGTACTATAATATTATTATATATTAATATTATATGTAATATATGTAACTTTCTTCCAAAATTCTTCCTATACTTCCTCCACAGAAGCTAATATTCTCTCTTGAACATCTCTTACTTTCATTCCTTTATTTTTCTCTTCTCACATTTTTCTAAGTAAAGTTATTTAAATAAAGGTATTATACTTCGCTAAAAAGAGGTAATCTATATTAGTGCACCATGATTACTCAAATGCGTAGTTATATTAGACCCATTGTTGAGTTGGACAAATAAATAAATATATGTATCTACCATATAATCATTCTAGTCTGATAGTTCCTGAAATTCATTTTTTACCTTCCATTGTTAATCTTTTTTTATGAATGCGATTTAGTTGGAATAGTTAGCATGTATATTGTTCAAATGAATTCTTACACTTATTAATATAAACATAAATTTTGTCTGTGAATTTCTATGGCTTAACAGCATTTTTAGTGCTGAATAGTATTTCAAATCCTAGATATGTATACTTCATTAAATAAGATGTTTTATTGATATGTAAATCTCTATTGTTTGTTTTCATTTTACTAGTTTTCTAAAAATAATTATGTATTTATTTCTGTACATTAAAATAATTGTTGTAAATAAAGTATATTAATTTGTGTAATTGTTCTTTAATTTCCACTTTTCTGTAGTATTCCATTATATGGACATAACTAAATATATTTGTCCATGCTCAATTTTATGAACACCCATTATAAACATTTTATATCAATTTTATAAAAGTATTTTATATTACCCTTGAAAAACTACCTTTTATCTTTCTCATTTTTTATATCAACTATAAAATATATTGTAATTTAATCTTTTAAAAATGGAAAATGTCATTTTTCCAAAGTTTTGCTTCTGTCTTTATAGTTTCTATAATTTTACCTTTTCACTCATTAAATATTATTTTAATTCAAACTACCTTGCAATTAAACTTCAAAATTATATTTTTATACTTTTATTTTAATTTTATTTTTGGGGGTTGATTTTTTTGGGGGGCTGTGCTCAAGGATTACTACTACTACTACTACTACTACTACTACTACTACTACTACTACTACTACTACTACTACTCTTGTTCTTCTTGTTCTTGTTCTCGTTCTCCTTCTCCTCCTCCTCCTCCTCCTCCTCCTCCTTCTTCTTCTTCTTCTTCTTTTTCTTCTTCTTCTTCTTCTTCTTCTTCTTCTTCTTCTTCTTCTTCTTCTTCTTCTTCTTCTTCTTCTTCTTCTTCTTCTTCTTCTTCTTCATAATATCTTTATTTAAGGCTTACTTCTGACCCTGATTTTATTGGGATCAGTTTATTGGATCATACAGAGAATCTAATTGGGATTAGCCACTTGCAAAGAAAGAGGCTTACTTGCCATAATTTTTCTTCAGTGCCCAAATTATATTTGTAATTTATAAAATTTTAATTTAGCGCCTTTCAAATCTCTGTCCTTTTTATTATCATTTTCTTTTCTTTTTTGAATTAATGTCTTTATATAAACACCTTTATTACAAATATGATTGTAGTTGGGTTTCAGTCATGTAAAAAACACCCCCCTACAGCAGTGCAACATTCCCATCACCAATGTCCCAAATCTCCCTCCTCCCCACCCCACCGCCACCTGTACTCTAGACAGGCTTTCTTCTTCTCTCATTCATTCACATTGTTATGATAGTTCTCACTATAGTTATTTCTCTAACTGTATTCAGCACTCTTTTTGGTGAGCTTTGTGTTGTGAGCTGGACCTTTCAGCCCTCTTATTTTTTGTCTCTGGGAATTATTGTAAAATTTTCTTTTATTTTTTAAAACCCATAGATGAGGGAGACTTCTCCGCCTATCTCTCTCCCTCTGACTTATTTCATTCAGCATAGTAGATTCTATGTACATCCATGTATAGGAAAATTTCATGACTTCATCTCTCCTGATAGCTGCATAATATTCCAGTGTGTATATGTACCTCAGTTTCTTTAGCCATTCATCTGTTGAAGGGCATCTTGGTTGTTTCCAGAGTCTTGCTATTTGTAAATAACGCTGCAACGAATATAGGTGTGAAGAAGAGATTTTTTGTTGTATTTTTGTGTTCCTAGATTATATCCCTAAGAGTGGTATAGCTGGATCATATGGGAGCTCAATTTACAGTTTTTGAGGGAATCTTCATATTGCTTTCCTAAAGGTTGGACTAGACGGCATTCCCACCTGCAGTGAAAGAGAGTACCTTTCTCTCCACATTCCTGCCAGCACTGCTTGTTCTCATTCTTTGTTTTGTATGCCAATCTCTGTGATGTGAGATGTTACCTCATGGTTGTTTTTATTTGCATTACTCTGATGATTAGTGATGTGGAACGTTTTTTCATGTGTTATTTGACCATTTGTATTTCTCCTTTAGCAAAGTGTCTGTTCATTTCTTCTTCCCATTTTTGATGGGATTAGATGTTTTTTTTTTCCTTGTAAAGTTCCATCAGTGCCTTGTATATTTAGGGCATTAGACCCTTATTTGATTGGTATTGGGTATTGGGTGAATAGTTTCTCCCACTCAGTGGGTGGCTCTTGTATTCTGGCCACTATTTCCTTTGAGGTGTAGAAGTTTCTCAGCTATATATATTCCCACCTGTTTATCTCTGCTTCCACTTGTTTGGAGAGTATGGTTTCCTTCTTAAAGATTCCTTTAGTCTCAATGTCATGGAGTGTTTTACCTCCATGTTCTTCTATATACCTTGTGGTTTCAGGTCTGATATCAAGGTCTTTAATCCATTTGGATTTGACCTTTGTACATGGTGTTAGCTGGGGGTCTGAGTTCTTTTTTTTTTTTTGCAAGTGTCTAGCCAGTTATGCCAACACCACTTGTTGAAGAGGATTTCCTTGCTCCATTTATGGTTTAGACTCTATCAAAAAGCTTCTACAAACAATAGATTCAATATCAATGTGGCAGGCTACAACATTAACACACAAAAATCAATGACCTTTTTATATACCAATAATGATAGGGAAGAAATGGACATTAAGAAAGCAACCCTATTCACATTAGTGCTACACAAACTCAATATCTTAGAGTCAACTTGACGAAAGATGTGAAGGACCTATACAAAGAGAACTATAAACCCTGCTTCAAGAAATGAGAGGACAAGCGAAATTGGAAAAACACACCCTGCTCATTGATGGCAGGATTAACATCATTAAAATGGCAATACTCCCCAAAGCATTGTATGAATTTAATGTGGGCCCTCTAAAGATACTCATGATATTTTTCAAAGAAGTGGATCAAACACTTCTGAAATTCATTTGGAACAATAAGCACCCTCGAATAGCTAAAACAATCCTTGGGAAAAGGAATATGGGAGGCATTACTTTCCCCAACTTTCAGCTGTATTATAAAGCAATAGTTATCAAAACGGCATGGTATTGGAATAAAGACAGAACAGATTAATAGATTAGGCTTGAGTACTCAGAGAATGCTCCCCAGACATTTTCTATTTTCTAAAAAATTTGTATACATTTTATTTCTACTAATCACTCACATTGTACCATTTTTTAATGTTTGGAGATCTTTTATTAAGTTCTGTTATTTGTAGTTAAATTCTATTGGTGAGGTTATTGTTGTTGTAGTTGTTATTTTTTTACTTGATCACACCTAGAGAGACTGAGGAGTTACTTCTGGCTCTCTCCTCAAGAGTCACCTCTGGTGATGCTCAGTGAACCATAGTTCTGTCATGATTTAACCCGGGATAAATGTATGCAAAACAAGTTTCTTACCCACTGTGCTATCTCTCTGGCCCCCAAGGACAGGAGGTTATTAAACTCAAACTATTTAAGCTTTTTAAAGAGATATGGCCAACGAAAGAGCCTCTAGTTCCATGCTTTGTTCATAACTATTCTGATAGCAATAATAATATTGACATTAAAATTCAGGGAAGCTGTAAGTTTTCATTTACCTGATCTCCACTGACTCCATTCTTGGATAAGCAGACATATTTTTTATTATAGAGAGTACTGTAGTAATTTACTTATTTTTATAAACCCAGAAAAGTATGGAAAATTAAGTTTCAACAAGTACATAATGAAGTATTGTGGAAATTTCTTTGAATTGCTATATCATAACACAGCTTGTAGTTTCAGGATGTATATTTTGAATAAGCTCTCTCTCACACTCTATGTACTCCAAAATATGAGAATTATAGGTGTATATACTAGGATTAAGTTGCATTTTGAGTATTTAAAAGCAGCTGAACCCACATTGTATACAAATATATTTTAAACCGATATTTTATTAGATTTAGAAGCTGGAAACACTATATGAATAATCTTAAATAATCATATTTTTCTATCTTTAAGGAAATAATAGACATTTAAAATAAACCTAGTTTTTCTCCTGTATCTATGCTCAGAGTTCACTCCCAGGAGGAAAGAGAAAAGCCATTTTGGATGTCACAAATTGAACCTTGCTTGGTATATGCAAGGCAAGCACCTTACCTGCTGTAGCAACTCTTTGGTTCTGGAAACAAACTAATTATTTTTTTTTTTGGTTTATGTTCTAGGAAGATAAATCAGTATGATAAAATGACTTCAAGAGATAGGAATTGGGGGCCGGGCAGTGGCGCTGGAGATAAGGTGCCTGCGCTAACCTAGGACGGACTGCGGTTCGATCCCCCAGTTCCCCATATGGTCCCCGTGCCTGCCAGGAGTGACTTCTGAGAGAATAGCCAGGCGTAACCCCTGAGCGTCACCGGGTGTGGCCCAAAAACAAAAGCAAAAAAAAAAA
>PVKC010049969.1:0-10658 GCA_004027635.1 Crocidura indochinensis
TTTATTTATTTATTTATTTATTTATTTATTTATTTATGTTCCACATTCTTACTAAAATTTGAAAGAATCAAAGAGAACTGCATTACCTTTTATTCCCTAACAGTGACCTGACTTCTGTTTTCTCTGACTGGAATAGTTGCTTGTATACAGAAGATGACCTGCGGCTTAATTAGTATATCCAAGCAGATTAGAGACTGTAAAGCAGTATTAAATTACTTCTTTTTAAAAAATTACACCGATAAAGGTTAAAATACTAATACCTGAGCCATCATTATCATCATCATTTAGAATTTGTGGACCATTTACATTTTCAAAGTGCCTTATTCATGTAAATGAGCTAGTTCCTCCTGGCATTTCTATAAATTATGTTGATATTAGCCTCTGAAATGTTGACATTTTTATAGTTTTGGTTTTGTTTCTACCAACATACACCTCATTAGATGGTTGAAAGTGATTAATAGCTTTTAAAACACTAGAGGAAACGTCAAATATCTTTGAAGTCAACTAGTTGCCTGGGTTTTCTCAGATGGCAAGCACTCCAACACTGGAGCATTGATTTTCTTTGCACAGAATGCATGTCTGAGGGTTTTCTCTTCCTTCCTCTCTTTCCTCATTCTCCCATTCTACTACTTACTCCACGAGGCATCAGAACCACAATCAACTACTTTTATTTGCTTTTGCAGCCCTAGTGTACGTGCTTAGTTTATGTACAGGCCAAGAGATGGCACACTCCCCAATTTCTGAACTCTCTTTACACTTGTTTCTGATGTTCTATTGAGTGCACGATGCCATTCTGTAGTCCAGAGATGTTAAACTCAGTACTGTGGAATTAGAGCAGAATGAATTTCAATCTGAGATGTTGGTTCTGTTTTGGAATCTCTTTCTACCCAGTTCAGAAATTTTAAAGGGCCTATTAGTACTCAACAGTGCACACTGCTCACTTCGGGACTGAGCTAGATAAACTGCTGGACTCTATGTTCAGTTGGTCTTCCATGTAGTATTGGACTTTTTTTTTTCTTGAGAAATGGGGTCAGAGCTATTGCTCTAGGGGGTGGAGAGTACAGATGCAAGAGTAGGATTAAGTTGAACAGGCTCAATGAGGAGTATAGGAGTGTTTTGGTACTTTCTTCCTCATTTATCACAACTCATTTTCCAGAATATTCTGTAACCCATCTTGATTCCAAACCATATCAAAAGCTCAAGATACTGAATAGAATACAGACCATATATTTTTGTTGGTATGACTGACTTTTCTTTTTTCCAAAACATATACAGTAGACAAGAAAAGTAGAGATAAGGTGTATATGATGTGGTCTGGTGACTTGCCATATATGATCACAGGGTGTAAAATCACCCACGTGCCCTATCTTCAACTCCAGGTGAATGAGTCTAAAGCAGAGTTGCTGCATGAAATAATCCCAACCAGGCTGAGAGTGAAACATGTAGTCTGGCAAGCTGCTTGCTAGAGCTGTCAGTTTTATTGAGTACAGAGACCACCCCTTTTTGTAAGCGTAAGGACAGAATAAGAGCAGATGCTCATGCTATCCTGAGTCCCAGGATGTATCCCAGGTTCACATGTAAGCCAATCTCTGTTTTGGGGTAAAATCAAGTTGTAAACAGATGCAAAGAATCTTTGTTTTGGGTAAAACAAGATATAATCTAACAGACAGGGATCTGTAAAGTCCTGGGTTACCATTCAAACTGGATAAGTAAGGAGGACTTAGTTTTAGGGGTGATCATGCATGCTAGCATAAGGTTTCTTAGGGAGCTGACACATAATTTTGCTGCCATGTTAGAACTTTCTGTCCTGGGCTTTTATGTTGTTGTTGTTGGTGTTTGTTTTTGAGCCACACCCAGCAGCACTCAGGGGTTACTCCTGGCTCTGCGCTCAGAAATCACTCCTGGCAGGCTTGGGGGACTATATGGGATGCCGGGGATCAAGCCTAGATTCTTTCTGGGTCAACAGCATGCAAGAAATGTCCTATCTGGGTCAGCAGCATGCAAGAAATGTGCTATCACTCTAGCCCCTGTCTGGAATTTTATAGACATATTGAATTTACTCCCAAGGGCACTGGGGCAGCGAAGTCAGTGGTTGGATGTTTGAATACTTCCAATTATCCTGTAGGAAAAGGGAGGCAGGAAAAGCAGATGACAGATCAGTTGTGAAATGACAAGACCTTGGATTTGCCTTAACCCGAAACTTTGTAAATCCAGATGGATGATCCAGGATCATCCACTTGGTGGTCCTGGGCCTGGAGAGTTGAGACTTAGATGGCCTTGGCTACACTACAATGTAATTGAATATAATGCATCTATGGTAATTAGTATTTAGTTGGTATTTACTTACCTGTCACCCTTGATTTGATGGCTTGCTCACTCTGCCTCTTGACTCCCTTGGCACTGGTTATTTTGTGAGTAACCATTTAATAAGTAACTTCCTGGTAGATTTATGTCACTATTACTAGAGGTCATTGCCTGAAGTTTGTAGCTTTACAATGCGATCTCTTTTCCTTAGGATTCTTTGCTTGCCTTTAAAAGAAATTTATTTTTAAAGCAGCATGCTGATAATGTCACACTGTCGCCCTATTTCCTAATATCTCATATTCTCCCTTTCACTTTATTTTAATGACAGAAGACAGATCTCTCTTGAGAAATTCCTCATGACCTTTCTCCCAGATTTAGCTCTGGTGTTTCCTCACTATGCCTGAGGCTTCTCTCAGGCCCTCCTTTCTGCCTGTCATCCTCTAGAGGCCTCACTCCTCTGTCTTGGGTTAACTGTTAGGTTAATAAAATAGACAGTGAAAAGATAAATACACAGATTGGTATGGAATCATGGAAAATGAGTTGTGATAAATAAGGAAGAATGTATCAGTACATGTAATAAAGCCATAATATCAGATGAAGACAGGACAGATAAAATCACCCATACAAGGCCTCAGACCGTGTTGTGGATTTTCTCTGGCCTTAGGTTTCTAGCTGAAGTCCGATTCTGAAGCTCTTAACCAATTTGTACAGGAAGGAATGGAAGTTACTAACCTGAATTTAGTGTTTTAGCAAATTGGCAAAGTTGTGAATTTTAATCCCTCCTTTGGGATGTGTCTGAGAATCCTGGTCTCAATGTTCTTTACCTGCAGCCTTATTGCCTGAGGCCAGAATACACTGGAGTTTATTGGTCTTTGAAGTGAGTTCGGATACTCACCTTGATCCAGGGTCTGGGAAGGGTCTGATTTCTTCTCTGATTTTTTTTTCACCAAGTGTTTTAAATCTCAGTGATTTTCAATTTTTAAAATGTGTGGTTTTACAGTTGTTGATGACTTATCTTCTTTTCACAGAACATGATTCTCAATTTGCATCTTTCATTGAAGATAGGAAAAAAAACCCCAAAAAACCAAAAGCTCAAGATACAGAATAGTATACGTACCATATATTTTTGTTGGTATGGCTGGGTTTTATTTTCTCATAAAAATTAGCCTATTGAGCTTTCAAACCTTTTAATCTACTCTTGGTTACTTTTAATAGCTGTGCTCTTTTGTTTTGGAATGTGAATATTAATTATTCCTTTTTTTTTTTTTGGTTTTTGGGCCACACCCAGTGACGCTCAGGGGTTACTCCTGGCTATGCGCTCAGAAGTCTCCCCTGGCCTGGCCTGGGGGACCATATGGGGCACGGGGGATCGAACCGCGGTCGTCCAAGGCTAGCGCGGTAAGGCAGGCACCTTACCTTCAGCGCCACCGCCCGGCCCCTAATTATTCCTTTTAAGACATCTCACAACCCAAAACACATTGACTGTACTCCCACTAAGAACTGCAGTAACACATTTTCATCTGAAAGTTAGCTAATGAAATGGTTATTCATAGCAAGTATGTCATTAAGGTTTTATGCAGAATCCTTTGGGACAGTAGAAAACTGGAATGAGTTATAAGGAGAACCTACTGTTCTACCAAATAAATGTGTGGTAGAAATTATGTTTTTTCTCTACAAATGCTTTATAACAAATCATAGTTATATGAATTTTGCTTAAGCATTCTGACAATGGAAAATCTTGAAGCTACCTTTTGGCTCTTACTGACTGCCATTAAGTAGAAGTTTGCTTTGCTTTGAAAAGTACATTATTTCGTGCTCGCTTCGGCAGCACATATACTAAAATTGGAACAATACAGAGAAGATTAGCATGGCCCCTGCGCAAGGATGACACGCAAATTCATGAAGCGTTCCATATTTAAAAAAAAAAAAAAGAAAAATACATTATTTCAGGCCACTGAGGTGCTCCTTTCATTAGAAATATATGGGGTGGAGGTAGAAGGTATGTTGTTATGGGGCTTTTGTTTTTTAACTTGGGGGGGTGTGGAATTGTGGGAAAGTTCCCTAATTCAGTGCTTCTGATGCTTTGTCATTTAGTGAATCACTTGTCCATGTTCTTGATGTCAACTATTTTTATCTTTTTTTGTTTGTTTGTTTGGTTTTTTTGGCCACACCTGGTGATACTCAGGGGTTACTCCTGGCTATGCTGTCAGAAATTGCTCCTGGTTTGGGGGACCATATGAGGCGCCAGGGAATCGAACTGTGGTCCGTCCTAGGCTAACGCGCGCAAGGCAGATGCCTTAGTGCTTGTGCTTTTATTGATTTTGGTAGCATTTCCAGAATGAAGCAAGTTATTTGCATTTTTAACTGGTTCTCTAGTGATGTCAGTGCATCTCAGACCTTGCTTTCCATACTCTAGTCAATATTTCTTAGAGTAATGGTAGAAAATACAGTATCTCCCTTCCTTCCCCAAGCTTCACAGTACGTTTCTCTTTTTGAAGGATTGGAGTAAAGAATGTGTTCTCCATTCTTTTTTTTAAAGCACTATTTATTTATTCATTTATTCATTCATTCATTCATTCATTCAATGGGTCACACCCGGCAGAGCTCAGGGATTACTCCGGACTCTGCATTCAGAAATCACTCCTGGCAGGCTCAGGGGATCAATATGGGATGTCAGGGATCGAACTCGGTCCTGTCCTGGGTAGGTCTGATACAAGGCAAACACCCTATCGCTATGCCATCCTTCCAGCCTTATGCTCTCGATTCTTGCCTTGTCTCTATTCTTTTTTCCTTTCTGTGTTTACAATGCTCTGATAGATAGATAGCTGGCCATCGCACTTGACAAGACTTGTCTTAGCTCAGTGTCAGGTGTAAACCTATAGTGTTTGCCACAATAGTAGTTTGTAAATAAGTTCATTCCAGGTGATCTACACTACAAATATCCTAGGCCAGTCATTCATGGCAGCCTGTAATTTGTATCTTTTCACATTTCTGCAGTCTTCTATTCTCTCTCTCTCTCTCTTTCTTTCTCTCCCTGTTCCCTCCCCCCACCCCCGTTTGGAACCCTCTCCTCTTTTCCTCCTACCTCTCCATCTTTTTTACCAATGTACCCTGTTCAGTTTTACTCCTCATGTTGCAGTGAATCCCTCAGTATCCAAACTTTTTTATTTTGGGAGGGGCGGCTGTGTTATGCCCCACCAGGCAGTATGCAGGAACCATATGTGGTGAAGACAATCAAAACTGGTCCATATAGCATGCAGGGCAAGTACTTTTACACCTGTATTATCTTTTTAAGCAATTTTAATTAAATTTTACCTCTTATATTTTTTTAATTTTCAAATTTTTTTTTTTTAGTTTCAAATGTTCATATTTAGATGTTCTTTTAAGTTAACTTTGATCTCTGGTATTAGGCCAAAGACTACCTTCAATCTTTTGCATGTGGATGTCCATTTGGGAAATGTTTAGTCCTGTATTTTTGGTGTCTGGTAGAGGAAATATTTACTGAATGAAAGACTAGCTTAGAGAAAAGCTGAAGGTTGAATATCGTACATTTATTATGTCTAAGAATTTGTAATGTTTAGAGGCTATAGAAACTGCATTTTATTATCATACAACATTGGTTTAATAGCAAAGTTTTTGTTTTGTTTTGTTTTTGGTCCATACAGACAATGCACAGGAGCAGTAAGGAACCATTTCTGATGAACTCAGAGGACCATCTGGGATGCTAGGAATCAAACCAGGGTGGGCTGTGTGGAAGGCAAATCTGGCCTATCTCTCCAACACTAGTAGTAAAGTTATATATATATATATATATATATATATATATATATATATATATATATATATATATATATATATATATATATATATGTAGCAAATTGGTCTATGGTCAGTGATTCATAATAAGTAAGAAGGAGAACAGGCAAAACCTGGAGCATTAATCTTGAGACCAGTAAGAGATGGTTGAGTAGAGACAGTAAGATTGTGCAAGCTATGAAATCACTTTTGTATTTTATTTATTCAGGTCATGGCAAAAACATTGTAAATATTGACAAAAAATATTGATACCTATCATTTCTTGTTTTCTGAGTGTGCTCTTTGTTTGCCTTTCTTTGGGTGGGGCACTTAATCCATCCTAAAATGCCAAGTTAGGATTTAGCGTCACCAAAAGAGAACACCATTCCTTCCATCCATTTTCTTGTCTAGCCACCCATCCTGTTCACCTCACTTTGCAATATCTGAGTGCCAAAATAGTATGGGAAGGCTGCTAGGTGCTTTTAGATAATGGATTTCTATACACATCCTTACTGTACAGAAATGCCTCCGGTGAGTTTGCTTTGGTCTTTATGAATTAGTTACCCAAAGATTTTATGTTTGCAGGGCTCCTTCAGGGCCCTTATCTCCTTTTATTTGTATATCGCAGATGAGGAAACTGAGGCTGAGTATAATTTATGTTAAATTTATGCTTCTCCATAGAAGAAACAGTCTGGGACCCAAGTAAGACTGATTCCAAATCCCATTTATTTTTTTAAATTATTATTATTCTGAACTGCCTTCAGGGATTATTATGGAAAAAACTCGGAGATTTCTAATTAGTTTTCAAGATCATGGTTTTTCTAAGACTTTCTTCCCTCCTTTTCTTTTCTTTTCTTTTCTTTTTTTTTTTGTTTGTTTGTTTTTTGAGTCATACCCTGCAGTGCTCAGGGGTTACTCCTGGCTCTACGCTTAGAAATGGCTCCTAGCAGGCTCGGGGGACCACATGGGACACCGGGATTCGAACCACTCTCCTTCTGCATGCAAGGCAAACACCCTATCTCCATACTATCTCACAAGCCTCTTCCCTCCTTTCTTATTTATATTTTTGTCTTATATAGCTCTGCAGGCTAATAAACCTAATGCTGTTAGTTATATTATCTTTTAAGTCACTGTTTCTTTAAAACATTAAAGAAAAAACATCTCATTTTACTCTTTGTGTTCTCTGGGCTTGTCTTTTCAATTTCACTAAAGAAGAGGAAGATATGAAATTTTGGAAATTTTACCTCTCTTTATTCTTTTGTCACACTGTTAAAATATAAAGAATGGCATTCTTACAGCTCTCTAAAGTTCCTTGTACAGAATAAAATATACGACTGGAATTCTGGTATATAAAATACAGGCCTCGTAGATCACTTTTGTTTAAATTATTTTATATCTGCTTGTACAGTCTTCATTTAACAGTCATCATTTCTATTGACAATATCAATTGCTAACAGTGAATGTGAGCGTGTTTTATGAATTGTGATATGCTACTTGAATATGAAGTAGAATTGTCATCTCAGAGATGAAGAGGGAGGCAGCCACAGCTGCATTTTGCTGTGCTGCAGTGAACTTCCAGGGGTTTTATCAGGAAGGATGTCCTTGCCTGCATTCTAGGCTTGTTTACTTCTGGACTGGACAGAAACAATTCTTGACCAAATTTTTCCAGATTTTGTAATGAGCCCTTCCCTAGAACAGTCTTGACATTGGAATCACAGTCTGTACTGCTGAGTCTATTTTAATAAGAATTCTGTATGACTTTTGGGGGGAGAATCACTATACGTTTGACATGAGATCCAAATTTCTCTTTCCTCACCTCCGAGAGTTGTAAGTCTTTGACTTACATCTAGCAAGACTTCTGCTCTGGATGCTCCTTTGGTGCTTTTTTATACTAGTCTTTTATTCTCAGCTAGTAGTTCCAACTGTCTCCTCTATCTTTGGAACTGAGACTGAGACTTTCTCCCTACCCTTTTGTAATAGTATTGCATAAAGTCTGCCTTACCAGATGTCAAAATGATCTTTAAGAGAATTTTTTTTTTTGTTTTTTTGTTTTTTGGGCCACACCTGGTGACGCTCAGGTGTTACCCCTGGCTATGCGCTCAGAAGTCGCTCCTGACTTGGGAGACCATATGGGACACGGGGGGTGGGGGTGGGGGGTGGGGGTGGGGATCGAACCGCAGTCTGTCCTAGGCTAGCGCAGGCAAGGCAGGAACCTTAGCTCTAGCGCCACTGCCCGGCCCCGATCTTTAAGAGATTTACAGCAAAAGCAGTTCATATAATGAAGTTTCTTTATGTATGAGGGATTAACGTCTCCAGGTCTTAATGTTAAATTAATAAGATATCACCAGCCTTGTTTAAATGTGTAATATTTGAGCTGCTTTTTGTTGTTGCTGTTGTTGTGTGGATCAAAGCAACCCAGAGCTTCATACATGCAGAACATGTGCCACTGAATTGTACCCTCCTCCATTCTAGAATATGTAGAATTTAAAAATTAAGCAATGAAAAGTGGAATAAGGTATATATATATATATATAGGATGAAGAATGCCAGAAAACTGAAAGAGATGGGGAATTATAGGAGTCATATTCATTTGAACACAGTGTAGGTTATAAACACCAATATTATCAATATATGAGTTATTATTTTTCCTTCTTTGTTGGCTGTTGGGGTCATATCTGGAAGTGGTCAGGGTCCTGTTTCTTGCCAGAGATTGAACCTATGCCTTAGATATGCAAACACGTGTTTTATACAACTTGAGCTACAACCTTTGTCAAAGGACCATTTTTTCTTACAGGGTGATGTAAAGTCATTTAAAATCAATGATATATATTTAATAGTAGAATTTAAGTAAGAAGTGATTTTCATTAAATATCTGTATTTCTAAATACATGCTTAGTATCATCTAATTTGTTTTTGTCCATGCAAAAACCCAGGACAATTGTTCATTTATCTTTGAGACTAAAAATGATCAAATAATTTGAAGTCTGCCAGAACCAAAAACCCAAACCTGTCTTCCAACTCAATAAAATAAGGATGGATATGATGGACATTATTGTCATCATTAATATCAACAAAGTATTGATGTTGGTGGTAAAAGATATTGGTGATGTTGATGATCTTGATAATGCTCATAAAGGTGGCAGTGGGGGTGTACTTAAGTTATTGGCAAGATAATTGATATAATTATTGATTGTGGTGATGATGGTGGTAGATGAGGCAAATATTCCTTCTGAGAATTCCTTCTAGATTCTGGAATCTTATTTCACCTACATTTCAGTGTTTATTTTCTATTTTATTATATGATGGCCAAAATGACAGAACATGCAATGTGAATCTAAGTCGAGCATGAAATAATAATGAAATTGTTATTGAATAACAATAATCTATTATAATAAGTAATAATGAAATTATGAGATAGACTAATAAAATGAAATTGTTATAAATACAAATAGTATTCCACTAATGTTATGTGGCCTCTCACATTCTTTTCATTCCACTGTGAAAATTCTGGACTTTGGGGCTGTTGGTACTAGTTGAAGATCAGTTGCCAGATTTCAGTGTTTCTTTTCATTTACCTCTGCATTGCTTAAGTGTTGAGCACTTCTATTTCTCTTTTTTTTTTTTTTGGTTTTTGGGCCACACCCAGTGACGCTCAGGGGTTACTCCTGGCTATGCGCTCAGAAGTCGCCCCTGGCCTGGGGGACCATATGGGGCACAGGGGATCGAACCGTGGTCCGTAGCGCAGTAAGGCAGGCACCTTACCTTCAGCGCCACCGCCCGGCCCCTGAGCACTTCTATTTCTAAGTTCATAGGCCTTTCTGAATTGCCCTTAGCAGCCTGTTAAGACCACTTTATAGAAACAGTTACTTCTTGCAGGAGTTAACTAGTTATTACATAAAAAGAGAAGTGTAATCAAAATCAGAATTACTCCCAGCAGGTTAGTATGTAGATAAATCATCATTCTCCCTCATAGGCTGTGTCTCTGTATTGCCCGTCAGGGATTGTACAATAAACTAGCAAATTCCTAAATTTTCAGCTGAAGCACAAGAAGGGAAACAATCAAGCTTTTTGGGTACTAAACCGAGCTTTTGTTTTATTACTGCAAAACTACAGGTGTGATGGTCTAAAATCCTGGAATTTGTGTTGCAGTAGGTTTCTTGGCTCAATTTAATTCCAAACCTATCCGAGCTCAGCTGCCTGTGTAATGCCTCTGTGCCACATTGCTCCTTGGCTTTGCTGCCCTGCATCTTCTCAAAGCAGTCATGGAGATCACCAGCTACAAGGACCGACTGTGCCAGAGGTCACACTTCCTTTAGTTCCCATTATTTCAGGAATGGCCCAAGGGGTGGATGTGCGTGTGTGAGTGTATGTGTGTCTGTGTGTTTTGTGATTTGTTTGTTTATTCATTTGTTCCATTATTGCCTTTTAAGGCATAACTAAGAGAAATGGGCGTGACAGGCTTTTTTTATCCTCACCTTTCACAAACTTATGTTATTTATCATTCTCAGAATACTAGATGCTGGGGCCAGAGCAGTGGCTTGTAGTAGTAAGGTGTCTGC